>BMAO01001838.1:0-106627 GCA_019973975.1 Trichonephila clavata
TATGTGGTGGAAAAAGGTGGTGATTCGAGGTATAAGTTTTACCAGAGATATGACAAAGACATAGCCAGGACCTTAATTTGGGACATGAGTATTGAACGAGTTTAAATCCTCTCACCTGGCCCAGTCAAAGGTGGAGAGAATTAAAAGATCCTCTTCATGATAAATTCGCATTTTTGTTTATCACTATAATCATTACTCAAACACAAATAACTTTAAATAGGATAATTTAGTCACTGCAATAGAGAGAGAGTGTAGACTGAGATTGCGTTTGGGAGAATATGTCCAATACTGCGGACTACTCTTTAACACTCTGCGATAAATCAATAAAGGAGACATATGACTTTGTAGTCTTCAATCATTGTAATTAACTCTGTCTTCTGCAATATAATCTTTTACTAGGACTTTTAAACCAAATCTGGTAATCTTCACCTTGTAAATATCTTGTCCCATCTGGTTAGCTTAACTTATCACTTTCTTGCTTTTTGTTCACCTATTCTCATCACTGCCAATTCACTAACCATTCACTATTCTCTTCACTTCTAATCCTCTCACACTCTAACTCTAACTCGTAATGATAACATCATAATGACTAATTTGCATTCATTTCTTTTTAGAGAAGATTAAGTAATTGCTTGGCAAAGAATTTCAAGAGGATAGTATGAAGCGATAGAATCATCCATATATATATGATTTCTGGAAGTGAGTTTCATAGCTTAAAAATCATCTAAATATGATTTTGCACCATACTTTCAACCATGTTAGCTAAAAATTAAAATCAGAAATTCTGTTTGTGAAAACTCTGAAACTAAGTAATAACTAAAAAATTACATCTTTTACTTAAACAAAAAATTAATTAAATCTGACCTTAGACCTTTTGATGATGTTGTGCATGGTGAATTAGAAGTATGTTGTAACGGTCATATCGCAGACCTTCTACTTTAATCATCTCAACAAAACTATCTTTTTAACCGTATCATTCGAGTGAAAACTTTATTTAAATGAAATGCCTATTGCTCTGGCATTAGGTAAGCGATATTAGTCGAGGTTAGGTCCATGAACAATAGCATTATTGATAATTGATGAACAAGACATAAAATTGTGCTTTAAGATTTACGACTGGAGGTCGTACAATTAAGAGAATAATTACGGAATTTATGCGTAAAAGTCAGAATTCTCAAGTAATGGGAGTAAATTATTACTAGCCTTAAGCCATGCGCATCTTTAATTAGTTGCTTAGGTGCTTTCCTAACTTCTAGTTCTGGATTAATCAGGGATAAAATAAATTTGAGTTTAAACCTCTTATGGTGAAATATTACTCAAACCCTAAACACTAACAACCAACTAGTCGGTTGTCATGACCGCTATCTTTGGCATGAGGCATTCCTAAAATTGCAATTTTTATTACAGTGCAGCTGACAACTGTGATTTTAATTTCCTTTTAATGATATAAATATACCCTATTAATCCATTAAAAGAGTTCGTACTGCAAATCAATGAAAACAAAAATCTGCTAGGAGATTGCTCTGCCCACTAACGGAGGATCAACCTCATAGTCTGTTCATTGCGCAAGCTGTTCTACCTCATTCTCATAATTGTAAACCTACAATTTATTGTATTGGTGTATTCTACCCAATTGTAAGAAATATTGCGATAGAACCAAGTTTTGGCATAATAAATACATTTGTTATAGCATTGCGAAAATTTTCAGAAGAGAGATAAAACACGAATTAATAAATCTTTTAAAGCAATAATTTTAGCTAAAAAGAGTCTGAGATCCAAAACGTTAGGCCCTCAAAAACACAAGCTACTTAACCATTACTTAAAAATTAAAAATATGATTGCGACTAAAATCTTAAGTTACTTAAAAGTATTTTTTTTTAATATAACGCATGTCCATCCTACCACTCCCTGCTTCTGCAGAGATAGGTTTTACTTTTAGATTGCATCAAAATATTTTCACCCTTTTAAACATAGGCTTTGTCAAAGGTTCCTACATGACTATTGAAGGTTGACTTTTGAGGGGATCCGTGGAAAATTAAAATTAATTTAGGGGGTGGACAACATTAGGGGATCCGCGAAAGGTTTAATATAAAATAAAATAGTTATAATGCATTTCCATTATTATGAAATTTAAAATAAATTAGGGAGTAATGATATTTGTATGTTAAAAATTTTAGAATAAGATTTAATGAGACAGGTACATAAAGTATAAGTAAAGGCAAGCGTCCAACGGTGTTATCTTAAGGTATCCATCTCCCAATAATGTGGGGAACTTTGCTACAATTAGAAATTTATTTATAAATACATCTTATTAACTTTATAAAATACCAGCTTATTATTTTCCGTTCACTAGAACAAAACTACAAGTGTACATTTAGTAGCAGATCTGCCCAGCATTTTAAGAAGATGTCTCACTCCAAAAGCCCTTACTCGAAATGTGTTTTTCTAAAATGATCAACAGGGGAGTATTGTCAAAGTTTTGAAATAAAGAACTGAAATTTTTATGTGTTGTATATGTGAATTGTTTTAACCTAGATTTATCAATCACAGTTTGCATACAAAATTTACAGTCTTATGTAATATAATCACTGTTTTATAATAATCTAGTTGAAGGTCTTAGTTTTGCTAAAATTAAAATATCTCTTATTGAGGTCATTTAAAATGAATAACATAGCAATACATCAGATTGAAAATTGAAAATTTTCATAAACTTTTGCAACAGAATGGCCCTGCGTTATGTATTTTGTAAATTTTACCTCATTTGTTCTCATTTAGTAATAATAATTTCTTTTTCTATAACTTAAGCATTTTCTTAAAATGTACTAAACAAATCTATAAACCACAAAAATCATACTCCATTTTTAAGAAAGTTGTCCACAAGATGATCGGAGTTCTAATCTTAATCGCCTAGGTGTATGTTTTAAAAGGGACAGAATCTTGCTATACTTTGAATTCTTGTCTCAACCAGGCGAGCAGACTTCTTTGGAAGTCTTAGTTCTAAGATAGCGACAAAGAATAATAAACTTGAGCAACAACTGTAGAAAAATAGGCAAAAGTATGTAACAATCCTAAATAAAGGTTTTTAAACAAAATATTATTATTTTTAAAAACAAATGGACTCATTAAAAACAGCCCTTGTATATTCTAATTCAACTGACACTAAACATTAAAAACTAATTTATTCTTTTTTTAAAATCACGATTCCGAACATAGTCAGATGCCTTACATTTGCTTGACATTGAAAGTTATTCTTTACTTTTTTTTGGATATATTTATAAAATAGAATTAAACCGAAAACTTGTCCTTTTTTTTTTCTTTTAGAAAAATTTAAACAATAAAAAGTTATTACCTGCTCTTCGTCCTATCATATTTTCAATTTTTAAAGCGAGAATATGTAGGGAAAAAAAGTATTTCCACCGAGGAAAAACAGCTGGAACAAGCTAAGTGATACCAGCAATATCTGCAGATAAGGAAAGGATGTATTGATAGAACCATTTTTGTGATAATAATTTCTCCATTCCGAAGAAGAATTCAAATAATTTAAGTCGACTTGAGGACATTGGAATTTTTTCAGTAGTAGTACAAATGGCAGTTCTGTGTTTCATATTTATTCTTTTTACAGGTATTCTATTACAAAATGGATTATACGCACATGTTATCCCATCTGAAACCCTATCTGACGAAGAATTTGAGGATGTGCTGCATACGAGAAACACAGTTATAAAGGCAACATCTTTCCAAAGAGGCAAATGCAGGTAAACAAGTGAAAAAAGTGTATAGTTATCAATATTTTTGGATATTAATTTAATAATGAATTAATATTGACTTAAAATTGAAAATTTTCTCTGATTTCTGAATTTTTTATTTAACTCAAGCAATTGAAGACAAACACTTTAATCCCTTAAGTGCCACCGGCGTATATATCTGTCTCATTCAACCGATAGCCCGTACGGTATATATCCGTCCTGAAATACGACCTTTTATTTCGTGGCTATCAGCAACACTATTCCAAAGCTTTGGAATGTAATAAACATTCATCTGTAGTTTGTAAAATTTACTATTCAGAGAAACATTTGGTGTTTGGAACCTTCACCCCCTTCAATAAACCCATACGCCTACGAAAACTGGGGCACAGGAGCTAATTACACTCCTTTTAAATGCCAGTTAAGGAGTTTTTTTATAAGGAAAAGTTCTCAAAAGCACCATAAGGTAATGTCATTATCTTTGCAGCCAGATTATATGCTAACGAAATACAATTGTTATCATTTAGTGTTGCTAAATATAGGAGGGTATCCTTCGCTTTTACTGCGGACCAACCCCAATTGCACAAATTATACAACGGCTCACACTTATTGCTCAAATTGTATGTAGTTTATTTGTTCTTTTTTTCACAAAATTCGTTCTTGGCGCTCGTCTTCAGTTAAATTGATCATTTAAGTTGCATTGTCCAGCCCTTCAATGATAAAGTCCTCAGATTCTGAAAAACCTACAGCTCTTGCTGTTTCCTGGAAAGTTGAGTATTTAGTTCCGTTGGTTGTTAATAAGTCTTCGTATAAAGCAACGCATTTCTTCTCAAGCAATAATTTCAGTCCAGGTAATCGTTGGGACATTTTCTGCGAGAGCTAGCAATAATATACTACCGCAACCGTATTGGCAACATTAAATGAAACGAAGCTCATGGTTGTCAATTTAGCGCGTGCCAAGATTTTGTTCAACAATTCTTTAAAAAAGTCTCAGTGCTCTTTTTAGTGAATCAGATACCTTAATGCAGGGGCGGGCAAATAGTGGCCCGCGGGTCACATGTGGATTGCAAAGTGTTTTTTGAGACCCGCCAAAACAGTCAGAAATCTAAATAGACAGAAAATGTTCTTTATATTTGAATTGACATAAATTTGCATGAAGATGAACAAGTTGTTTGACGAAACAGGTTGCGATGAGAATTTCAATCAGAAATCTCGCTCTTGATATAAAAAAAATTGTAGAAAAATGTAATAGTGTACCTTTGGCACATTAAATAGATTCTAAAATTAAATGTGCTTGCACTTATAGATAGTATGAAATTCCTACAATAAATATAATAAAACTTATATGTTATATTTTATACTAGCCGGTATACCCGTTCTTCGTACTGGGAAATCGAAAAATTAAACAATACAATTTAAAGGATAAAGAAGTTTTTCATGTGTTAATTTTACGTGATTTGCAAATTAAACAAAAAAAAAAAGCTTTTTGCATATTTCAGTTGAACAAAAAAACAAACCATATTTACTAAATTTAAAATCTGAAAAAGGATTTTTGGAATAGCTGATAAAAAGGATTTTTATTATTTATAACGCCCCCTAACTCTCTTGTGGGTCGATTTTTTGAAAACATCTTTCTAAGTTTATCTCTGCTCAGCAAAAGTAACACATTGTTTCAAATTTTGTGTAATTAATACCTAAAATAGTGCAAAATATTTATATCTGGATGTGTAATATGTTAATATTCTTTTCAATTGTGTTTATTTTATGTTAAAATTGTAATATTCGCAGGCAACGCCGTTCCTTACACTATAATGGCGATTTAATGGAAACATAGTGAAATGTTGGTGATAGAGCCATCACTTTGGCGACGACGTTGGCAACTTGCGATTGATTGAACGGTGCAGAAGTTGCTCTGCTGTGACGCCACTTGGTGGGGAGCTGCAACAAAGAAAATAGCACGAAAACCTTCTCCACAAAAAAAAAAAAAAAAACCTATACATACTACTTTTTAAAGTGATCGGTTGAACGGTGTTGGAGGGAAGTGATTTCATATGTACAAACATCCATATAGATATACAGGGTGGCCATAATTAAAGTGCAAGTGTTCAAGGATTACTGGAGAGAAAACCACTGGAAATATTCCAGTAAAATTTGGTATGGACACGTTTCAGAACATGCGCAAGTTAAATATGCAAGAAAATAAGTCGCCATTTTCACCCGATAGATGGCGCTGTGCCGTGTTTCAATGCTTATCGACGGTATATATGCAAATTTTAAGTCCATCAAACAGAATAAAAATAAGACCATAATGAGTAATGGTCAATCATGACTCTGAATAAGAAGTAACTTGCATTGTTAGTGAAGATATTCTATATCAGAATGGTAGCAATTATTCAGCTACTCCGAAAGAATACCAGCGTATGAAACGATTAAGAAGAGGTCCAATGAGTATGTCAATGGATTAAAAATATGATTTCTAAATTTGAAGAAACAGGAAAATTGGGCGTTATTCCAGGCACAAGAAGGCGGCGTACGTCTCGTAAACCCGGAAAGAGGACAACAAATTTAAAACGCGATTGCTACTACGAGTAGCAGTTCAGGAGCCAGTATACAGCAACAAGTGAGCGCAAGAAGTGTAGCTTGGAAATTATCTCTTCCCTGGTCAACTGTGCATAAGTGTTTCGCCACATTATTCGGCGTTATCCATATAAAATTAAAATGCTTCAAGCATGTGGTTGCATCTGGTGGTTCGCATATTGAGCACATTATGTGATAATTTCATTGAATTAATAATGGTTTAATTGTTTTCCAAATCGTCTTTATGGATTGTTTAATCTGTGATCTTAATTTACGTTAATTTTTGATTTCATGGTACTGTAAAAATTTAATTACTGAAATGAGTTGTATGGAATTTTGATAAACTGTAAGTGATGTTTTATATTGTTTATATGCCTCTAAGAATGTCATTATGCTCTGTCTATTGGTTTTGTAAGTTGTATATGCCACCGGTGAGAGTTGAAATACGATACAGCACCATCTACCGGGTGAAAATGGTGATTTTTTCTTGCATATTTGATTTGCGCATATTCTGAAATGTGTAGATACCAAATTTCACAGGAAAATTCCCAGTGGTTTTCTCTCCAGCATCCCTTGAACACTAGTAGTTTAATTATGGCTACTTGTATATAGATAACATATATTGATTGATTTTATATAGTACAATTTACATCTTTTCTGAGATGCAATAACTAATAAATTAAATTATTTTAAAATGCGCGTGCGGCGCGGGGCGCTTTGATACCCTCCGCTTTCGTAACGTGGCTCTTGAGTCAAAACAATTTCCTACCCCTACCTTATTATGCATAAAAATCTTAAGCTTCTCATTCCATAAATAAAGAAATAAGTAAATACTTATACAAAACGCTGCAAGACAGAATTTACAGTGCTCCGACATCAAAGTTCTCCTTTTGACAGGGTGTGCAAGTACAGATTGAAGAATCAGCTGACATGCTCATCTCAACAGTTGACTTTGGCTAACATCTAAGCAGCCTTGTCGGTGGTAACTATGTCGAAAAATAGTGCAAGATGTGTAGTTCATGATGTCATGATAAATTTCTTTTTGGCAGTTAAGTTTTCGTGTGAAAAAAATGGCACAACTTACTTCCGGAACATCCCTCGTAAAATCATGTGTAACAACCCTACTTACCGCCTACCCTGTGACCCAGCTAAAGGTGTGGAAGGAAGTGAAAGATGATTCGACATGATAATTTCCAATTATTTTATTTATCACTTCAATCGACTCAAACACAAATCAATGTAACTCTATAAATAGGAGGATCCAGTCAGACAACAGAGGGAAGGGACGAGAGTTTGGAGAATACATTTACTAAACTACTTTATAATAATATTTCCTCCTTAATATAACTTTACACAGTAGATATGTAACTAATGTCCACTTGACCACTTTAATACTTTAAATACCAACGTAATAGGAAGGTGACAGTACCTGAACTGTAGGCAGTCTTCTAAACAATTTAATTTGTAATATTTCCTGACTTTAATCTTTTACAAGGCCTTTCTAACCATTTATGGTAATCTTCACCTAGTATCTTTCTTGTCATCTTTAGTTAACTAAACTTCTAACCTTCCAACTTTCTGCTCTCTATTCTCTTTCTCACTAACTCTTATAACTCGTGAACTAAAACTATATGTAATAAACTTAACTTGTATATCACGTTTTCTTCTTAGAAGAAGATTGATGAATTTCGCTGGCCCCAAAGAATACCCAAGATGATTATTAGTAGGAGATCGCATATAGATCCGTCACAAGTGGATAATATTCTCATGGTTGAAGAGATCATATAATTTCAATTTGGTGGCTTATACAAGGTTATTCATAATTCCCTCCCAGGTTTCGAAGCTCTAGAGCATAGGTTCCCAGCCTTTTTTGAACTGGCACCTCCTTTTCTAATAAATATTTCGATATCGCCCCCTTTTCTAGTGAATATTTCTATACCACCTACTACCACACTATAGAAATAAGAATTACATATTACATGGTGAAAACAAGAGTTCAGTTTTAAATAATATCCTATTACTAAACGAATATATTTTCTTAATTTCGTTTTTTTTTCTAAAGTCCCAGTTTTCTTACTTGCGAATCTGAAATATCTATTGCCACAAATATATTTAAATCTGTAACATTATATATTTTAGTCATAGGTAGGATACTGAAACGCTACTGAATTTCTTCTTCATTTAAAAGAGTGTAATAATAGAGTTTTAGATAACCTGTTATAAACACAGGCAGGGGCTTATAGGATACGAAGTAATTAATAATAAACTATTGCTTCCAAAATAAATATAAATTGGCAGTTTCAGCCTTTAAAGAATCACGTTAATTCCTGGTTAACATATTTAATTATGTTTCTTGGATAATATACATAATGAAATGCAGTGGACGAAACATGTTTCCTACCGCTCACAGACAAAGACAACACGTGCACTACAGAAATTAAAATGCACTATCATAAATATCATTCAATTTAATGAACGTCTGAATGTAATGTAACCTTTTTTTTTTAGTCTTTCATCCACTTCCCGTACTACCGAAATAACTGAATTTTCGTACATGTGATATGAATGATTTAAATACATACAAACAACATAAGTAAACAGTAATAAAGTTTACTTTTGTTAGTACATAATCAGCGTGTTTTTTAGTCTTTTTTGGTTAATCTGCCCAAGCCCCTCCGGGTCATCTCAACGCCCCCCTGAAAGCCTCAAACGCCCACAAGAGGGCGTTATCGCCCACGTTGAGAACCTATGCTCTAGAGTAAAAAAACTAAGACGAATACAGCAAAAAAGAACATTTGAAAGCAAACAGAAAAATTCAAATTTTATCTACATGCTTTACAAGTGTTATATGCGGGAAACCTTGGTCACACGGCATGCATCAATCGAAAGTCCATTTCCTGCCCCACTTTACTCAATATGTACCATCAACGTTATTGGCAACACGTGTTATCTCTGTATGCAGTTCTGTTACACCACGCTGCAAAGGGGATACGAAAACTTAATCTTATGTAAAAGACCAAGTTTTTGGATAACCCAGAAAGGATAACACGGTCTTTCAAAAACATTGAAAGTACCATGTTGACTAAAGTTGTGACGGATCTATACGCGTCCTCTCACTAACCCTCTTGGGAAATCTTTGGGGCTATTAAAAAGTATCAGCCTTCTCCTAAGAAGAAGACGTGATATGCAAATTAGTTCAGGTTCGCTCACTAGTAGGTTAGTTAGTGAGATAGACAGTAGAATGTTAGGGGGTTAGAAAGTTAGTTAACTAAAGGTGACAAATGAGATACAGACCGTAAAAGGTCAGAAAGTCCGTGTGAGAGATTAAAGACAAGAAGGTGTGACGGATCTATACGCGCTTCCACTAATAACTTCTTATCGCTTTAAGCAAAATATTTAATTCAACCAACTTTCATCGAGTAAGTGAACGTGATTTATGTAAATGAGGTATATTATATAAATTCAGCTTTCGCGAGTTGGCAGTAATTCAGAAAGTAAGAAAGGAAAGAAGGAAGTGATTTGTTGATACGCTGAAGTTGATACGATAGATGTGTGCAAATAGGAGTTTAACGGAAGTTTGAGAATTAGTTGTTAGTTGAAGATTGAAAAACAGTGGAATTAAAGATTACAGAGCGTGGAGACATCGTCATTTGATGAAGCCGAAGAGAGTGCCTGCAAAATTCCAGTGTAGGATCCGATGCATTAAAGGTTCAGGTACTGTGCACTTGATTAAGTAGAAGTTAGTTATTAGTGTGCAACGTAATTATATTTGAGCGTATTTAAGCTATCTTAGATTCAGTTGAGGGTCGGTAGTAGTATCCCCGTGTTATAGAATCTCACCTCCGCACTCTACTATAATTCATATACCTTAATTAAAATTGTATTGTGTCTGTTTGATAATTGTTAATAAGAATAAATAAATCAATTAGATTGAAAATATATAATGTCTGTGGATTATTCAGTTCCTCCTACACATCTATCCGAGTTTACAGATTGACAAAAGGGTTCGGATGTAAGAGGTAACCGAACGTCACCACAAAGGTGACAATGATAAAGAAATCGAAGTATTAAGCCTTAACAGATAAGAAGACTGCCTACAGTTCAGGTATTAGTCAACTTCATATTACGTTCGATATTTAAAGTATTAAAGAGGTTAAGTGGCAATTAGTTACATATCTACCGTGAAAGCCATATTGAGGTAACAGATTGATTATTATAAAGTGGTTAATTTATTTGATGTATTCTCCTAAAACGCGACTCCTCCCTCCCTCTGTTGATTGACTGAAAACATCGTAACTATAGTGTTTAATTGAATTGTTTCTGAGTTAATTTAAGCGTTGGGTAAATAATTTGAAATTATCATGTCGAATTATCCTTCACTTCTTCAGCTGGATCACAAAGTAGACAGGGAGGGGAATTACCGAGGGAGGCAGGAACTGGACTACCGCATTGAATATGTGGCATAACCAAGGTTTCACACATAGAATGCTTTTAAAGTATGTAAATAACAATTGTTTTCGCATTCTTTCAAATGTTCTTTTTCTTACTTTGCTTTCTTAGATTTTTCACTATAGCATTTCGAAACCCGGGACGGAATAATGTATAACCCTGTATTTCCAGGACAACGTGTGCGTGGGATACTTCATTTTTTACTTTTCACGAATTATCCTTTTCAGGTTGCAAATGCACTGCCGGAATATGTGCTATGAAGGATGGAAAACAAGTTTGTCAATGTCCTCCCGAATTTGGTAATTACTCAGCTACCTTGTGCAAAGGTAAGTGGCAAACTTTTCATAATTTGTTTTTAAAAAAATAGACAAAATAGATAAAATTTTTAATGATAGATTATTATTTAAATCACTTTAGGCACTTAAGGTCACACGTAAGCACCACGTTAGAAACCATGATTTTGAAAATGCGCATAAATAGATAATTATTTTGATATTTAGTGTCATTTCAATTAGAATATATGTACATATAAATTTGTTTTACGAATATTATTACAAGAAAAAATTATTTAAATGCAATTTTTTGACAAAAAAATGAGAATAACGCATTTTCAAAACATTCTACTTTTATGAAAATTGCTCTTATTACATTCTGCCAATACATAACCAGGACTTCTGTACCGGGGTCGAACTAAAATCTTTAAAATATATAATTTAGATTCATATCAGACTAGAGAAATTTTAATAAGAAACTCTCTGGTTTGTTCCTTCAATTGATAATAATTCTGAAAATAATGTGGATTTTTCAAAAAAATTTTGTTCAACCCCAGTATAGAAGTTCTAGCTACATATATGCAAAATAATATTATTACGAAACAGGGGTCGGCAACCTATGGCACACGTGTCACATTTGGCACGTGGTGCCATTCCCAGTGGCGCTCTGCACTCCTCTATAAATTTGTCAGTTTTTGAGTGGATTGAAGTTGATAAATTTGTAATGGACCTTATTTGACAAACATCTTCAGAATTACGGACATTAACGGAATAGCGAAAAAATCTGAGAGATAACGCTAAAGAGATCAATGTACAGCTATTTTGTAAATTATTTGAATGTTATTACTGGAGAGATTAATTGTTTGAAGGGAGGAAATTGCATGCACTCTCTGATTTCCGCTTTTAGCTCCGTATTCAAGAAGTTCTCTATTTCAAGTCCGAAAAGAAGTGGTTAACAACTAAATGCTCAGAATTGTATAAAACTGAAGTCACAACTGAAATCCATCCTTTTGCGATATGAAGTATAGAGCACTAGGTTCGCACTAAAATGTGTACTTGTTTTATTTAACTCTATTGAAGGGGAATACTTATATTTTATGTTGTCAATTTCTTATTTTAATGAATGTGTTTAAAAATACATAATCTATGCACAATTTTGTATTTTTTATTTTTGTTGAAGAAATAGTTATAATATTTATGACAAGAAATATCTTTAAATGATGCAAAATTAATCTATACAAATAAATAAAATTCAAGTGTTTGTTTGTAATTTCAAATTAGCAGCTTTTTACTAAATGCATTTAAAGGTATATATACGGTATTTATATCAAAAAATCAATTTTTAAAAATTTTGTCTGTCGGTCGGTCTGTTTGTTCCGGCTAATCTCGGGAACTTCTGGTCCGATTTTAAAAATTCTTTCACCAATGGAAAGCTACATTATCAGGGAGTAACATAAGATATATTTTATCTCCATATTCCTACGGAAACGGAAGCTATGCTGGAAAAACGTTGACGTTGCTTACTCCCCGCCAAGTTCGAGCAAAATTATGCATTTGGTCAATAATGGAAATTTTAATAAAAATTTTCTCACATTTGTAACAAATAACTGAAACATAGTGTAGTTTAGCATCTTCACAAAAAGCAATTTTTTAAATAGTTTTTTATTAAACGTCTAACGTGTATTACGTTACGTTTGTTAAATGTTAAGCTCAAACTTTGAGAAATATCGCCAAGTTGGCTAAGAAGTTCTCTATTCCGACAATCCCAGATATTTTAATGCAAATTTTCACCCACTTTTTAAAGAGGGAAACGAAATAAATTTTTAGCGAATTGCGCGCGTGTGATATTGAAAATTCTATGGTAATATTAATTGACAGTATCATAAAAAATTTTGATTACTTTAGTAGTTTTGATTAGTTTAATTAGTTTTGAAAGTATTTATTACTTTGAATTTTTGGAATAAGTACAAAGACTACATGGCGGAAGATATTTTACCAAAGAAGATTTTTTTAATTTCAAATATGCCTTTCAATGAACACATCTGTAACGAAACGCAATAAAGGTTTTCAGAATGGTTGGGAAGAAGCTACATGATTTTGGAATGATTAGTCCTAGACGTGTCGACGGAAATAGCTTTGATAATGAAATTGCTTGAGAATTAAACTACGATTATATAGCATTGCAACATCAAGTAACAGAATTTATCCCTCAATTAACTCCAGAACAAAATCACGTTTTCCACCAACAAGTGTTACGTAAAATAGAATCCGGCAGTGGTGCACTCTTTTTTCTCGACGCCCCTGGAGGAACAGGAAAAACATTTTTGCTAAAATTATTACTAATGACCATCAGAAAAACCCAGAAGATAGCAGTTGCTATGGCTTCTTCTGGTACAGCCGCGATTTTACTGACCAAAAAGGTTGTACTGCACATTCCGTTTTAAAAGTATCGCTTAATCTTGCATTTGAAGATTCACTCATCTGAAATTTCAGAAAAAAATAGCTCTCAAGGCTGGATGCTTCCACAATGTAAGCTTTTAGTGTGGGATGAAAGTACGATGCCTTACAAGAAAGCTATAAAAGCGTTTATAATCGGACTCTTCAGGATTTACGAGATAGTACAAATATTATAGGAGGAATGGTAGCTTTTTTATATATTCGCTGGTGAATTCAAGCTTATGGGCAAAAGTTAAACAATTCAGTCTGAAAACGAATATGAGAGTGCATCGTCCTAATGACGTAGATTCGGAACATTATACACAGACGCAATTAAAAATAGGTTATGGATGTTTGGACGCAAATGCTGGAGGTTATATTTTACTTCCAGAGAATTTTGTAATGTAGAAGAAAATGATGTAAAGCTTATTGCTCAAATTTACCCGGGCTTGCAACAAAATTTAAATTGGGATCAGTGGTTGCGAACAAGACCAATATTGGCGCCTAACAATGACATTACCCATAAAATCCACATTGAAAATTTAAACGACGTGCGGGGGAGAAGGGGGATGAAGAAATATTTATCAATTAATACAATCATGGATAAAGAAAAAAATACTTGATATCCCACGGAGTTCTTAAATTCACTTGAACTTTCGGGTGTACCCGCACCTAAACTTCAATTAAAAACTAAATGTACCAGTTATACTTAAGCAAAATCTCGATGCTCCTCGACTATGCAAAGGAACGAGGCTTTGGATCACAAAACTGATGCAGAATATACTTGGTGCCAATATTTTAACATATGTCATGAAAAGGGATAGTGTTATCATACCTCAAATTCCAAGTATCCCCACTGACCTACCGTTTCAATTCAAACGAGTTCAATTTCCAGTTTTAATGTTGCTTTTAACAAAGCTAACATTTCAGGTAGCAAGAGTGCATTTGGAAAAGCAATGTTTTTCCCATGGCCAACTATATGTAGCCTGATCGGTGTGCCCAATGCCCAAATCTTCATATATTTGCAACTGACGGAAGAACATATAGTACGGTATTGTTTCAAATATGTCCAACTGTGGGGCACTCTGAATCCTAGTGGTATATTGGTTTGGCTCACCACTGTTAAAAAGTTGCTGACCCCCTGTTATAGAAGCTATAACATGTATTTCGATAAGCATTCTTGATCGAAATATAAGTTCTAGTAGAGTTTTTTCATTGGGGCGATTTAGTGCTCTGGTTTAGGATGGCACATCTTTCAATTTTTCCACGAGGCCTTTCACAGTCTGTAAAAGAGAGAAATCTTAAAATTAAATGAAATCTTCGCGGACCCCCTAGAAAGGCGCTGGGGACCCCCCCCCCCCCCAGAACCACAGTTTAAGAATCGTTCTTCAATACTAATCGCTTTTAGTTATTAATATAGAAGAAAAAATATTTTATTTTAATTCTAAAATCATCTAAACAAAATTAAGTCTTCTACAATTCGAAAATACAACCTCTTTGTGGCAACATAAAATTTTCGAAATTATTTTTATCCTAATCTTCCACCATAGAGTATGTTTTCAGCAAAGGTAAGTTCCGAATAATAATAATTTTTTTCCCTCCATGTAACCACGAACCACCTTACTAAGCACTTTTTGTGACAGTGAGTTTTAGTTATAAGTAATAAAAATTAATTGATTAAAACTAATTATTCAAAGAATTACAAATACAGCCACGTTGACATCCTTTTTGGCAACTTAGCGAACATTTTGGCGAAGTGTTAAAACTTGAAAAGGTTTTATATCACATTTTAAAGCACTCATTTAAGCTGAAAAATTTTATACACCATTGCTATGAGCAACAATATGATAATTTAATTATAATTAATTAAAATCAATTGCCTGAAATTAATTATTTAAAGAATTACAGATACAGCCACGTTGGCTTCATTTTTAGCGACTTGGGTCAAAACTTTAAAAAATATTTTCTCTCACGTTTCAAAGCATTCAGTTAAACTGAAATTTTATACACACGATTGTTTTGGATGACAATACGATACTTTAATGATAATTAGTAAAAACTAATTGTCCCTTAATGTTTTGATTCTGTCGTATGCATATACATATTTATATTTATTGTAACTATTTAGTAAAATGTAATTAAAATATTTTATTTTTTGTTGATCTAAGTAGGAATCGACTTAAATTTTTTTTATATTACTTGTTTAAATAAGAAATGGGCGTGGAAGATTAAAATGTTTTACTTTATAAGATATTTTAGTTTTATGCATTTATTTTTTCCATCTGATTTATCGTTTGAAAGCAAAAATAATTTTTTATAGGAATTTTTGGTTTCATAGGTACATATTACTGAAAATATTATTTTTCTTTTTTAGATGTAAATGTGATATTTAATTTTAAAAAATTCTGTTATATGTATTTTCAGAATGCGAATGTGGAAAAGGTGCCAACTGTACCTTTGAACCCTCTGGATGGTTTTCAGTTAGCAAGATATGCATCTGTCCAAATGGATATCTCACGAATGGTGAAAAATGTATAGGTATGGCAATGCTTTGTTGTTGATATCTGCTTAATGAAATTTTTAAGTAAGCCTTGTAATTGCACTAATTATATAAATTTAATAATTTAATAAACAAATTTTCCAAGTTTATCGAAATATTTCTCTTTTTAATGCTTTAAGAAAATGTTTGACTGGTTGTATTTCGAACCCAATAAAATGAGTGGGTGAACATTGTTTAGATGCATAATGATTAAAGAATTATAAATAAAGGATTGTAAAAAAATATAGAAAAAAATCAATTATAACAATAAATGATAAGAACAATAAAAAAAATGTTTTCTTAAGTTCGGTTTCGGAAAAAACTTCCATTTACAGCTGATAATAATATAGGGTGTACGAAATGTATGATTTAACTTTCAAAAATGAATTGGAAATAAACAAAGATTTTTACTTGCGGTTTTTTATGCACCATAAAGAAAAATTTTAAGTTTCTATTTAATGAAGTGCAACGCTCTCATTTCAAAATGGCTTCACCACAAGAACAACCCACAAGTTGAAAGTAGTTTATTGAATTTATATCTGTGTGTGTGTGTGTGTGTGCGTGCGTGCGCGCGCGTGTGTGTGCGTGCGCGTGCGTGTGTGTGTGTGTGTGCAACACATGTGTAACGGGTCTATCAGCGTATCGCCCATTAACCCTCTTGGAGAAAACCTTTCTTTAAATATTTTTCAGTTGAAAACTTCCCCCCGAAGAAGAAGACGCGGTCTATGTAAATTATGTCGTGTATTTAAGTATTAGAAAAAGAGAGGTTAGGCCGAGATGTGTCACAAAAACATTCAATTTAGGTGAATCTCGTTGCAATTCCAGTACGTGAGGATTTCTAAGCTCCAGATGCGCGCATTATAAGTGTCCACATGTGTACTGAGGTGAAACATTGATTCATAACTGAATACGACTTAATCCATAAAATTTTCATTAGCATGCATCAACATGTCGTTTGCGAATTAGGCGCGTAAACCGTAGTCTGTCGATTTTAGAGCTTGTAGCCACTGCAGACGATAAGGACGTAAAACTTTCCAAACAGTCGTCACTGGCAGTGCTAATTCACGACTTGCGCGCCGGTTTCTTAGGGCTACGCAAGAAAGAGTCTCTCACTCGAGAAGCACTCTCTTCGCTAAGCCTTGGTTGTTCCTCACTTTTGCCTTTACAAAGACAGCCAGTTGTTTCAAACTGATGATACCATCTACGAACGTTATTATCGTTTGGAGGTTGACAACCGAGCTTAATACGGAACACTCGTTGCACAGTAATAGCAGTTTCTGTCTTTGCAAACTGGAGAACACAAAAAACTTTCTGTTCACTAGTCGCCATTTTTTTTACTAGTGCGTTGATCGGTGAAAAAGGGGGAGGGGGTTAGCATACGTTTCGCGGGCACACATGCCAGCAAACAAAACTGTTTCAATTGCTCTTTCACTCTATGTATGAACATATTAATATGTTATATGTAATAAATACTATAAAGTATTAAAACTCCGATATTCTTTTAGAAACACACGGTACTACGATTAAAAACTGACAAAATCTAAGCAATATAATAAGTAAAATCTTATAACAAAAATTCAATCTTTCGACGCTATTGTTGAATCGCACAAATGAGATTTTTCCACAGTAACAACTCAAAAGAATATTAATTGGTGTCCAGTCAGAATCTTTAAGTATATTAAGTTGTTTTGATTATATTTATTTTTCCTTACAGCTGTATCCACAAGTACATCGTTAAGGACATCTACTTTACCAATTACCATGACGACGCATTTTAAAGGTATAAACTGCCTAAGCTCTTTCTTTTTTTTTCGCTAAATGTTATTTTTATTGTTTTATATTTAATTTACAACATGTTTATTGTGTTTTTGTTAAGTGACTTTGCATAATTGATGTCAAACACTAAATGCGCTGATAACCATCCAAAATTCAACACCATAAAAGCCGTATATTGGAAAAATGGCATAACATTCAAACGTGAAATGATAGAACTCGAGGAAATCAGTATTCTGCATCAATGTATTTCGATATGCCTCGATATTGAAATAAAAGAGATTTTAGAGATAGGTTTTTGAATTATGTGACAGTGCTTCTCAAACTTTGAATGTTTGAGACCCAATTTATACAATCATAGCTTTCATGGCGCCCCCCTTTATGCAATAATAATGTATTTAATTCAATAATAGTGTACTTTGACGCTAAAGCTACAATACGACTTTAATTATAAACTGTACAAATTATCAGAATAAGTATTAAATTTAGCATATAATTTTGTTTATGACAAGCCCATGAGGTTACTAGCAATTGTTTAACTTGTTCTTAACTTAATGTTGATGAATTAATGATCAAATACATTGTTCAGTACTGATATATTTATAAGTATATTATATCATTGTAAATGTGTAATTTTTGATAATCTCAGAATGTAATTTGTTTTTTTATTCCTTCAGTAAATTAGTAATTTTTTTAAATCTTTTATTTTTGACTTTTCGATATGCTCGATCCCCTTGGTAGGATTATCACGCCCCCTAAGTGTTGCCCCACTGTTTGAGAAACGCTGAACTATGACAGTCAATTCTACCTCCCCACGTTTTCAAGGTTCATCGGGTGGCTTATGCAGTGCCAGTCATTTTCCAATCATAGAAAACATGTGATAGATGGATTACACATTAGGCGAACAGGTAGTCCAAGACAGCACTGCAGTCTGTTAGACAGTAAAGAATTGTTGAAAACTTTGTGATCAATTCATTGTATGATTTTGCATTGAAACCTAGCCACTGGCAACTTTTGAAGGTATTGTACGCCAACAAGCCTTACAACTTCAGAGGCGCAAGGATGGTTATCAAGTGTTCTGATAAAAATTAAGAAAGGTTACAATAATAAAACACAGGGGCTCACTAAACTATAATTTCAGATGAAGCTCCAATTTGGTGATGCATAATGAAAAAATCCTGCAATACCTCATCGCTATACTGCCAGATTCGTATACGATCATCATAACGTTATAGGCAAAGTTATAATTTTTGAATAGACAATGATATGCCATTCCCTTACCCATGTTCGAAGTTCAACACATCAGTGCAGATGTAGACACCTGTGGTATAAGCAATCGCAGTAATATTAATCACCTTATTGAAATGCCCTTCCATTACAAATGACATCTAATAGTTCGGGATGGCATAGATCGCTGTGAAACACACAGTTCTTTCTCGATGCTGCAATACGATCCATCACTACCAAGCATGCAAGATCAGTTTTACACAAGGCAACTTTGTGCCCCAATCAACTTGTTTTCTGTTACCACTCCTCTAGTGTATAGAGGGGAGATAATTTATTTCTCTCGAGGACACAAAAAGGAGTGCTGGACTCATTGGTGCAACTGAGTTCGAAGAAGGAATAAAAAGCTTTCTCCGTTTTTAGTACACAAGTAGCCGCGTGTGAACAGCGTAGCTCCCACAATGTCCTTTCAGTTGAGTCAACTATAGGGGAGGTGAGCGCGCTTTTCGAGTTCCTGAAAGGGTTACCCAGCAAGGACTGCCAGGTGACAATGCGTGAAGGAACCCAGGTGATTTCTGTTCAAAACTAGTTCTCTACTGTTTGCTCACTCTGTTATGCGAGGCACTAATTGATTCATGTGAAAGGGCACTTATGTGTGACTGGCTTTCAGCGCGCGGGAGAGTTAAGTAATTGTAATCCTTCTTGTTGGCTGTTACATTTCTCACCGACAAATTTCTCGGTGAGTTTCGAAATTTATGTAAATTTCAATTCTTTTTTATCTCAAATTCAGAAACGGGCTCGATGGACTACTGTAATTTTTAACGCAATATATTTAAATTTCTCAAGCATCAAAAACATCCTCTCTTCGGTTCTTTCTTTAAATATATCTTGTAGATAATGCTAATAGTGTGTATGATTTGAATATGCCTAACAATACGAATCATTGGCATGACTTATCGAGGTTTATGCATGGTCTCAGTTTCAAGCCTAGTTCTTTCAAGGTGTTGCACTTTGTATGGTTAATAGTGTATTTGCACAGTCTTCTCTCAATTTATAGTGATAAAAATGTTAAAATATATCTTAATTCGAACGTCTCAGAGCGCGAATAAATTGGAATCCGACTAAAGCCAGCAAACAAGGGGTTTATGATAGTTTGGTCAGTTAGAGATTGTTAGGCAGAAAGTAGTTCCAGAAACAGTGTGAATAGAGATCTCAGATCACCAGGATGGAAGTAGTATGCCTGAAGAAAAAATAAAGCATTTATGCGATAAAAAGATATATAAGTATTTTTCGTGCCCCTCCCCCGAAAAAAAAATTGCCACGGGTGTGAGTGAGGGAGGGAATATTAAAGTCGTACTGTTCAGCTAATCCAGGGCTTTTGGAGACGGGCCTTGTAATTTTGAGCCATAGTCAAGTGACGAGGACGACACCTGAGCTGGCACCCCACCCTTCTCCTAACTTCTACACCACACCAAAGGGAGAACTTTTGAGCTTCGATAAATTTAGCGTACAACACCCTCCTACACGGCGGGCTACATGCCGGCCACGAGTCCATTACCTTGACCACTAGGCTACTGCGGCCACAAAAATTGCCTCGGAGTTCGATTGATTTGAAAGGAGCTATAAAGTGAATTAAGTTTTGATTCCGAGGTATCGCTATATTTTGAATTACTTAGTAATCACGAGGTTTGACTTTTAAAGTTGGTAAAAAAATGAAAAATTTAAATTTGAGCTTTTAATTTATATTTTGCTCTGTATTGCAGATATGAGTACTCCTTCAACGAATTATGTTTCGTCGATTCGTACTACGAAGACTTTTCCTTCATCTACCCGTGGTAACATTTTTATTTTTTAGCAATAGTTAAATTTTTTTTGTATAACTTTTCTCAATCCCATAATGCAACGGTTCTTAAACTTTCGATCACCGTGCCCCCCCCCTTCTTATGTATCAATCTGACATCGCCCCCCTTCCAAGATTTTGAATACCCCTCCCTGACTCCCAACACATGGCTCACTGATTTAAAGGCTCCTCCATAATCTTAAAACTGACTCTGCTACTTATACAGACTTTTTTAACGTTTCTTTTTTTCCTTTAAAAAATAAACAGTGAACATTTAATTATGTATATATAAAAATATTACAAAATATTAATTTCAAATAAATAATGTATTTTTTAAAAATTTTAATGAGAAGGATGATGCTGCATTTCTTATATAAGTGCTTTTATATCAGGTGTAATATTCTGTCTCGCTCTATTCCATATCTACGCACTTTTAAGATAAAGAAGAGCTGAAAATGTTCTTTACCGCCCATCCGGTAAAGTGGCTAGTGATGCTGACTGTGGTGTCTTAGGGCCTGGGTTCGAATCTCGGAGAAGGCATGGATGTTTGTGTTGTAATTCTTCTTTCCTTCACGCATACTTCTATGTAAGCCCCCATGTGATACTTTGTGGTGCACGGGATTATAAATGTTCTCATTAAATAAAATGTTCTTTCATATAAATACCGTAAAATCTGGCGTATAACGCGCACTTTTAACACAAAATATAAGATAGCAATTTACGGGTGCATGTTATACGCTGGATATAAAAACGAAAGTTTTAAAAATTAAAGAAATAAATAAAATGAGCCCAGAAATATATAGTTTAGATTTCTGCAAAGATCGAAATATTGTTACTTTAAAAGAAATCAATGCTTAAAACTTACACATCAGTGCCTCTCGAACTTTCAATGTTTGCGACCCAATTTTCAACACTCCACCCTCCATACAATAACAATGTTTTGAAGGCTATGACGCTAAAGCTTCAATTATAAACCGTACAAATTATCAAGATAAGTATTAAATTGTATGTATGACAAACCCATGGAAAAGAGTGCCTACCAATTATTAAACTTGTTATTATCTCAGTATTGGCAAATTAATTATTAAATACCTCGTTGTTGTTGTTGCTTCTTATGCCACCTGATCTCGACTGCGTCAGATCCAGGCCCACGAAATTCATTATGGCAAGGGGCTAGATGTACGCCTGTCGTTGGCCATAGCCTTGAACACCATACAGGTGACAGTACGATTTAGCTCCGTTCCACCCCAATTTTGAGGGAGAACACCCTGTGGGAGGGTTAAGAGCCTCCCACCTCTCTTACCCATCCACTAACCTCACGAGAGGACTTGCGGCTACCCCCGAGAGTACCCCATGCCGCAAAGGCACTATACATTTACAAACATCCATGCCTTCTCCAGGATTTGAACCCAGGCCCTACAACACAGCAATCAGTGTTGCTAACCACTATACCGGAATATCTTGCGCAGTAATGATACATTTATATTATATCACAGTATAAATGTGTCACAACGTGTTTTGTGTTTTCAGTGAATTAATAATTTTTTTAAATAAATTATTTTCAACATGCTTGCGCCCTCCACGTAGGGTTATCACTCCCCTCTAGGGGGTCGCGCCCCATAGTTTGAGAAATACTGATTTACATGGTTGTAGTTTTAGAAAACAACTATTTTTTTCTAAGGCTTGGGAAAGTATTTCGAATAAATGACTCCAGAACATTAGAGCATTCCGCTCGTACTTTTCAGAGAGACGAGAAAATTATTAAAGACTCCCCCCCCCCGGGGTCCACGGACCACAGTTTAAGAACCAATGTCCTAATGCATTACTTGTAACATGGACCCCTGGTACCACACATGTACACAATTTTTTTATTTATATATTTATATGAAAATGTTTTCATATACCCTGTTTGAACGCACGTGAAAAATATACATTAAAAAACCCACCATTTTTAAATATACATTTTAAATTTTTTAAAAAATACTTCAATATTTTAAAATTTTGGTTCAATAATCGAATATCTGATTGTTGTTCTTCCTCTTAGGCAGACAATCATGTGTAATGATACGTTGCGCTCAGTAAAGCCTTTTTAACTATATGTAAAGCCTTTATATAAAGTTTTTGTAAATGTTTTGTAAGTTTGTGATGGATGTCTTCTCACATTCATTGGTGTTTGGGAGTTAGAATAAAGATCAGCCATAATCAGAACGAATCTATTTTATTATTCTATCAATCAATTCAAATGACCCTGGTTAGGAAATGCACCTTTAATTAAGTATTGGAGCAAAAGCGAGTAGAAGAGATATTTAATATTTAATTATGATTGAGAATCACTTACCCTTGGAACGTTTTGGTAATAAACGTTCTGAATAATCGTAATTCCGTTCTCAGCTATTCGACTTCTAGTCAATATTAATCTAATCCACCTTATTGACTAAATCATCAATGAACGATCTTTAAGGTATCCGACTGGTTGCGACAACTTTTTTTTTAAAAAAAAAATGCAGATATGGGAATATCTTTGTTGTTTTTAGATTTGTTTAGTACATTTTATGAAAAATATGCTTAAATTAAGAAGAGAAAAAGAAATTATTGTGACTAAAATGGGGAAAAAAGGGTAAAAATTGACAAAAAATAACATAAAGGCGGCCCATTCTGTACCAAAAGCTTACGGACAAATTTTCAATTTTTCCATTCTGATGTGTTGCTATGTTATTCTATTTTGAAGTGACCTTCAGGATAAGAGATATTTTAAGTTTTACAAAAACTAGAGCACTTTATCTTAGTTGTTATATGAAACTGCTTAAAAAACAGTGAACACATAAAAAACTGTAAATTTTGTAATACACTCATGTCCATAAATTAAGGATAATTCAGAATCACACAGAAATTGAACTCTAAAATAAAAATTTCACCTGTAGAATTATCACACACATCTTGAAGAAGAATATGCAAATGACAGGAAACCACCAGATGGCGCGGATAGAACGTCACAATGACGAGAGTGTAAGAGAGGGGTGTATAAGGAATGGGGGCAAAGAAGTAAAATTGTTCACAAGCGCTTTAAAAGCCTTTCAGTGCATAGTTATGGCACCGCATAGTTATGGCACAAAGGAAGCACACATTTGGATGATTTTTTACGTGTTAGAATTATCGGACCACTGGAATGTGGACGTACCCAGCTGGAAGTATCCGAGGAACTTGGAATCACCCAGAGTGTCCTCTCCAGGCTTTAGCAACGATTCCAAGATGATGGTAATGTGAGTAGATGTTACAGCACGGGTCGCCCCCGAGTTACAACGCCGAATGAGGACCGTTATTTGGCAGTTACTGGCAAAAGAAACAGACGGAGCACAGCATCAGACCTATCTCGTCAGCTCTCTTCAGCTACCGGTACGACAGTTTTAAGGCAGACCGTGTACAGACGCTTAGGGCAGATGGGTCTATATGCTCGTAGGCCTGTCAGATGTGTTCCCCTTACCGCAACTCACTGTCGCCTGGGATTAAAATAGAGTAGAGAGCATGCATTGTGGACACCGCAACAGTTGTCTTGTGTAATGTTTTCCGACGAGTCAAAGTTTAGTTTGCAGTCTGATTCTCGCCGGACTTTCATATAGAGAGCGCCAGGTACCCGTTACCACCAAGAGAACACCATTAAACGATCCCGTTACGGTGGTGCAGGATGGCTCGTTTGGGGAGGAATTATTCTTGGTTGCAGAACTGACCTGCATGTTCAGAGTGTAACGATGACAGGCCTCATCTATCGGGATGTCATTCTGGAACAACATGTACGTTTGTTTCGGGATGCCATGGGTGCTGAATTTCTGTTTATGGATGACAATGCAAACATTGTAGTCGAATGCCTTCAATCGGAGGATATTATCCGTATGGATTGGCCAGCATACTCACCGAACTTGAATCCAATAGAGCATGTGTGGGATATGCTTGGCCGACGAATTGCAGCCCGTCAGCCCCCTCACACCTGTCTACCGGAACTTCGGAGGGCATAGCTTGATGAGTGGTGTAATATTCCCCAATATCAGATTGATAATTTGATACTCAGCATGCGTAGGCGTTGTAAGGCCTGTATTGCATCGTCCGGGAGACATACTTCGTATTAACCATCATACTAACCATGTTATACTGTTTTTTGTAAATAGGTTCTTTTATGAAATTTGCTCCAGGGAGTAAAAATCGCAATTTTTATTAATTATGTCAAACATATAGCATCTTTTTTGCTCTTTACCTTTTGTTTAATAAATAGACTACAAATAAATCAAATTTGTTTTGCTTGTGTGTCTTTCTGTGCCTGAACTTCATTATCCTTAATTTATGGACATGAGTGTAAAACGGTGATTAATAAATCTGAAAGTTAAAATACTTCTACTATTATACAGAACATACACAAAAAGTTTCAGTTAATTATTTTCAAATCTTTTTGAGCAATCGCCTACCCCGTTTAAGCATTTTCAAAAAAACACATTTCGAGTAAAACGCGTTTATATGACATCTTGTTTAAAGTAATGGCCTCTGCTCTTACTAAAACACTTATAGTTTTTGTTCTAGTGAACGGAAAATAATAAATTTGGTATTTTTATAAAGCTAATAAGATGTCCTATAAAATGAATTCATAAATTAATTGTCAATTTTTTGCAGAATTCACAATTTTAGGGTAGTCGGATACCTTAATTGTTCAACTATTAGTTGTTGAGCAACTCTCGACTAGCTCACAGCTACTTTCCGCTCTAATCCCTAACTTCTAACCATTAACTCCTCTTACCTAAAAGTTAATGCTTAAATATCATCCTTCATTTACATAAACCGTGTCTTCTTCGGGAGAAAGTTTTCCAATATTTAAAAAGTAGAACAATATTTAAAAAAACAGTTTTCCCAAGAGGATTAGTAGAAGGCTCGCAGTTACAAGTTACAAGTAACTATATGTAAAGTGTTTTTTTTTTGCTTCTATCCGTAAAGCTTTTTTTTCCTATATGATAAGCTTTTGTTTGTTAATGTTTTGTAAGTTACTGTATGTAAAGCTTTTTTTTTTTACTTCTCTCACAGTAAAACCTTTTTTTACTATATTCCATACTATATGCATTGTATTCATTTTTGTGCAAATACGCTTTCGTCAACGTTTAAGTACAAAAGGCTGTCCCTCATTTCTGAATTTCATGTCTCTCAAATAAAGTTATGGGGAGTAAAAAACACCTGCTGTGTGTGCGTGCGTGCTTAAGTTTTCCCCACCTGTGTATAATGTGAATAGTTATTTATTATAGCTTTAACAGCGTGTTTGCGGCTGAGGGTTTTTCAAGCCTCGAAGATCATTGATATTAAAAGACTGTGATTGATTTAAGACGATTTTTTCTCTTTCAAGAAAAAAAAGAGTAATTTTAAAACTTTAAATGGATTGAATTTAAGTCGTGCTATATTTTAGAATGCGATTGCGGCAAATATTCGTTGGATTGCACAATGTCTTATTGGGGGAAAGTATGCGACTGCATGCAAGGATATACGCAAATAGCCGGAATATGTGGAGGTAAGACATTTCTTTTTAAACCTTATACATACAATTTCAACTTATATACAGTTATATACAGAGTAATTAATAAATAAGTATACATCAAGAACACTGTAAGATATTATATGTTATTTGTAACAGAATCGCATAAGTCTTGTTAGAGACAGTCACAAATGTGTTCTATGTTTGAGCCCTTAGTCACATGACACACATCGAGACGGTAATGCACTTCCGCCCAAACGCGTATTTAAGTATCTGAATCAATTCCGTCACTAGCGAATGTGATATTATACTGTTTCAGCTATACTCATGTCCAAAATTAAAGTCACAAACATGTTTTGCATCATAATTTTAAAATGCCTCTAGTATAACTGATAGAATTTGTATTTTATATATTTTGAAGAACAGGTAGAACAATATCAACCTTTAGTTAAGGAAAAGATGTTATTTATCGTTAGTTTTTGCAGAAATAACTGGATTCAGACCATTCAAGCATATGGGAATTTTGCTTATAGTTTTGTGAGTATTGCTTTAAAACAGTGATTCCCAAAGTGGTCTGTATGAACCCCTAGGGGTCTATGACGACCTGCAAGGGGTCCACGTCCGCGAAAAAATAATTTGGGGGTCCATAATGTGTAAATGAGGGTCTACGATAGCCTAAACCAGATTGTGACTTTAATTTTAAAAGAAAATTTAATCAAGTGTAAACCATATTTACCTATTTAACAGTTTTATTTACTTAATTTACAGGGGTTAATTTGCAATTACAGAGAGACAGCATACATTTTATTAAAAAGGGTCCATCGTTTCAGTGTTTCTTGCCAGAATCAAGCTAAAAGAGTATAAAACTGGACGTCGTGAATTTTTACGGTTTCTCAATTTGTCACAGACAACCTGCCAGAAAAATGACGTTTCAACTTATGTTCAATATTCAAATGCCCTTTATTCATGTTTTGAAACTAGGTTTTTAGAATACTTTGTCGTGTAATATAACCTCCCCTAAGATTATCAACTCCCCTTCCAGTATTATTAGGTTCGGAACGTGTAGGCGGGTTAAAGAATTCCATAGACATCTTAATAAATCACTATATTTATTGATAACTCTTAATTAAGGAGATTACATAAACACTATTCAATTTTAAGAACAATAAAACACAGTGGAGAATGAGAAAAGGTCACTAATTGCGGAACTACGATATCTAACCTGAATCCACGAAATATAAGCGCATACAATTACAGCTACACACGTATACGTAATTACAATTCTTAAGTCACTAACCTGATTTCTTAAACTACGGCAGGTTAGTCTTGTGGGTCGCTTGGATCTTGATTGGATCCGATCAAAGCTATAATTCCCTCTTTAATATACGACTTCTATCTTCAACTTTTCCCGTAGCTTTTCTACGGACTAATTTTATCAAGAACTGTGAGTTGGATTCCCGACGCTTCGATTCACTTTACTTTACAAAATCTACTTCTTCACTTGACAACTATTA
The DNA here is from genome assembly GCA_019973975.1 of Trichonephila clavata. NCBI lineage: Eukaryota > Metazoa > Arthropoda > Arachnida > Araneae > Nephilidae > Trichonephila > Trichonephila clavata. The sequence goes on from BMAO01001838.1 coordinate 27,868, forward strand.
CTCATTTCATTTCATTCCCTCTTATTAACTCGCTAAACCCGAACTTATATAAAATATCTCATTTGCATAAATCACGCTTTGGCTCCCGGTGGAGATTGGTTGAAATAAATAAAATTTGAAAGAAATATGTAGAGGATTAGTAAAGAACCGTACAGATCCGTCACAACTTTGACCATGGTAATATCACAGTAGGTAATGAATTCGTGTTGTCACAATTAAAAAAATCAAAAAGAAAAAAAAATGTCCGATTACAAAATGAACTAATTTTAATAGCCCTAACGAAGATCTTAAAGTAAATTTTAGAAACGAATGTCAGAAATTTCGGCTTTAAAAAGTTATACCTATTATTATTTATTTCGAATTATGGAACATCTTAAGACAGCTTTTAATTGCTTTTCCTAGAGAGGAGGACTTTCACCTTGGTTGCCAAACTGCAAAATAAAAACAGAAAGAAAAAAAAAGATTGGATCCTACTAACCGAGGAGATGGAGGGTTATACCTGAAATGATTGATGCCAAATGTTAAAAATTTGTTATTGAAGCAACAGATTCATCCCACCTATTAAAAACATTTATTTGTTGCTCATTTATTTTATCTAACAATTATTTTATGTATTAATTAAATTTGAATTTAACTAATTCACATGTGTTTCTTAAGTTTTAAACACTCTACTTAACTCCAGTTAGAAGCATAAAACTTTTAAAGTAAGTAGTCAAAAAACATTTAAGTTGGTAAATTTGCAAAAATTTAATATTAGGTAAGTAGGGAGTCTACCCAAAACCAAAAAACATGGTAAGGGGTCTATGAGACAAAGTTTGAGAACCTCTGCTTTAAAACAAATTAGTCTATTGGCAGTGAGAATGACTTCTCTTAAACGTTTAGATGTTTCTTGAGAGGAGAGCCGTTTGTAGGCTTGAAGCTAGCCACTCTCAAGCGGAGGTGGTTCGAAAGTGGTCACATCGTTATGGAATTAACTCCAAACAAATGGTACTGTCACCAGGATAGTCAGCCAAGGTTGCCACAGAGCATCCACATCCGCACAAGATCGCTACTTGGTAAAGAGCACGACGACATAGGTAGACAACGACACCTCAGATTGCTCGTGATCTTGCTGATGTGTGTTTAAAAAGAGTTTCCAGGTAAACAGACGATAACTGTTAAGGTTCATGTATGTCACTAGTTGGCGATATTTAAATTATAAGGTGTGTACTTTTGTTTACCGGCCAGAATGAAAGAACAAAGAATTGGTACGAGGCTGAAAGGGCCATTCGCTCTATGTTAGTGATATTTTTATATATATAATTTGGAATAAACTATTTGAAAAGAGATCAACAATAACCGTCTTTTGGACATTGACCTTTACGCCCGACTACCAGTCTGTTGCGTCTCTTTGACTGCATCCAGCAGGAAATACCGAATATTGTGGAGATGAAAACATCAGTCGTGGAACATAAGAATGGGGGCGTGTTCTTTTCAATGATGAGTGGAAATGTACCAGGCAAAGTGATTCGCATCGAATCTTCACCTGGAGAGAAGATGGAGCTCGCTTTCAACCTTCCTATGCAACAAAAATCGACAGATTTGGTGGCAAAGGAATCCTTGTGTGTGGTGGCATAATGTTGGGCAGTCGTACAACCAGTGTACGTTTTCCATGCGAGTACTGTCAACTCACAGCGTTATAGGGACGAGATCCTGGAAGCCTATGTGACGTTTTTCTGTGTGCTATGGGCTCGGGCTGCATTTTTATGGAGGATAATGTGTGGCCACACAAAACCCACATTGTTGATGAATTTCATGAAGGAATGAATATTCCCCGAGGTCTCCGGATCACAATTCTATTGAATATGTTTGGGATGGTCTAGAAAGACCGTTCCTCAGTGTAGCTCCCCTCCCCTCCCCCCCCGGAATTAAATGTCCCGTTTTTAGAAAAAATGCGCTTTTGTCGCTACAAATACTTATTGACACCCTTATAAGCAGTATGGCAGCTCGTTGTGAGGCTTACATAGCAGTATCCGGTCGTGACATCCATGTTAGAAAGATAATTCCCGAGGTAACTGCTTTATCTCTGAATCATGATTTCACACTTTTTGATATGACTTGCATCTTTGTTGACAGTTAAAATCTTTTTCATATTGTAATGTTGGTATATTCTTTCTCATAATGTAAAATGTCTCTGTGCCAAATTTCGTAGCAACACAGTAAATTGTTTATCAGTTTTCACAGATTTTATGTTTGTGACCTTAATTTTGGACATGAGTGTAGAATCTACACTGTAGATCAAAAGGAAGGAAGGAACACACACAGAAACACCTTGTCTTTTATGAACCCTCACAACGTATTCAGTCAGGACTTCTGGGGGCCATTAAGTAAGTTGTATGTCGTAGTTTGCAACTCGTTTAAGCCATCAGTAAGGTGATGCTCATCGAGGCAATCGCATTCGATGGCCGACCAGTGTAATAGTGCACCATCCAATTGGATGAGGAAGTTGACATCCTGCAACTTTGACCCATGAGGGGCGTGACACAAACTTTAACAGTACATCTACTTTACAGTTTGATGAGGTTGGGCGTATTTTTAATTGTTCAGGAAATTGCGTTAGATAAGAAAAAGATTTACGATCCTATATATCTGAGTTATCTTTTCTCTTTTTCAATTAAGCCTTACTATATGTAATTACATTGATTCTACAGACAGAGTATAATAATTAGATATTACTCCTTTATTTTTCAGATCCATGCCACGCCCCTTAGAATTTTCCTTTCTCTTCCTTTTATTTCCTTATGTCTAGATCTCAAATGTTTTTGTGACATTTATTCGACAAAAAAAAAGTTAGGGATAAATTAATGACTGTTCAACACCAAATGGACCCAGTACGGTCCTTGGTCCCTTACAAATAAAATGAAACTAATAACGCTTATTAAATGTGAAAATACACGATTAAATGAATTGTTTAAATAAGCTAATTGTAAATTACAAATAGGATGTTACACTTTTTTCCTGTATTCCAGTAATAGAATCGAGTACACCTTCATCTACCACTGACATGCTTCAATCAAGTACAGTAACTACTAGGATAACTACACCTGGTAAGGTTTCAACTTTTTTACTAATGTATTAGGATTTATTTAGTAGCAATCCTCACGAGACTAAATTATTACTTAATAAATTGCATAAAAGAATATTTTCTGTGATTAAATAGAATACGCTTAGACCTGTAATCCTATTTATAAATTTCAATTCTTAATATCATTATCTGTTCAATTTGAACAACAGGTATAAGACAAAATAAAAGGAACACATATGAAAGAATGTAAAATCTTAGTTAGTAGGGTCACCATTGGTCCAAAAAACCTCTTGTATCTGAAGTGGGATTGACAAATGAAGGATATGAACAATGTTTAAAGGAATTCGCAGCCATTTTTCCTACAGTACAGTCTCGAATTCAGGTAATGTATGTGGAGGAGGAAACCGACCATGGACCTTGCTCAGTAAAAAACAGCCCAAAGGCTCAATGATTGCCATCAGGGGAACGAGCACAGCATGTTAGATGTTTCACATTATCATTATGCTGATCTCCCCATGTTTGAACATAGCAATTCGCGTGTACAGGGACGTTGTTATCTTGAAATAGATGACGTTCTTCAGGAAACAGAGTCTGGAGCATGGATGTAAATGATCTGCAAGAATACTGCAATGTTGCTCATCTTTGACCTTCCCCTTCGGGACTGCGAGTGGCCCCAAGACGCGCCAAGATATTGTTTCCTATACCAGCACAGAGTCCCTTCTATGTTTCTCAGTAAGAACCAGACCAACATGAAACGCTTCTGAAGGAGTTTGACATACGAACACACGTCTGGTGATCTGCAATAATGTAAATGATGATTCGTCAGAACAGGTTACCTGTTCCCATTGCTGTTAGGTCTAGTTTGGAGGGGGGTCCACACTATTGTTGTTGCTTTTTAGCATTTTGTGGTGGCCCCATCGGATTTGGGATGGCTACATGAATGCTTGTAGCATGCAGCTTCCGTAGAATTATTTTGATGCACACAGATTTCTGAAGATGAATGTTCATTTTTTAGATTACTCTTACGTTTTCGGGTGACTGCCCTCTTCAACATTTGTCTATCCTGGTCGGTCAACTTCAACTTTCGTCCAATGCTCCACTTTGAAGAGGTCACCTTTCTTAGTTCTGAGTAAGTAATAATAACCCTTGACACTATGGCTTTTGAAACACTCATAAAGATGACTGTTCTAGACATGGATTCTCCAGTGAGGCGATCTCTAATAATCATGTCTGTCTACAAATAAAAGAGGTGAAACATATGAAGTTTTGCGAAAAACAGAATATTTTTTCATACATTTCTTTAACCAGCAAATGTTTCACTAATATCTTCTTTTCACTACCACTATTTGGCAGGCTATTGCGACATGTGGCGAAGCTGTACTGGACGGAAGAAGTTCGCCACCTTTCAAAATGTAGGCTTATCTTATTTTGTCTTAAATAATTGTACCTGTCAATATATTACACAAAAATAAGTATTGACTTTTAAATCTCAATTATATTTAACACTTTTTTCAGTTTATACCCTGCTAGATAAAAACTTAGTGGTACTATATATTAAACTCATTTGCCGCAGTAAAAATGTATAGTTATGTGCCTTAAAATGTGAAATGTATTTAAAGAATGTGTATTACTTAGAAATTTGCATTTTAAGTAATAAGTTACAAGCTCTTATTTCTTCTATTTTTTTGTAAAAGAGAGATATATACAATTTCATGCGTATGGGACAACTTTTAATGGCAATCAGAGAATCTTTGTTTTGTTGAAATTATTTCAACACTGTTGCTCTGTAACGAATTTAATTCGAGTACTATATTTCAGAATGTGATTGCGGTAAATATTCAACAGATTGCAAAATTTCTTTTTATGGAAACAGAAAAATATGTTACTGTATGGATGGATATACGCAAACCGATGACTGGTGTAAAGGTAAGAAGCTTATTACTTTTTAAATTGTATGCGCAATTCTACAATTTTAGAAAATTATATCATTATAATCACACCTTCCATAAATTTGATAGCTAAGAATCCAAGAGTGTTTAGCAAGGTTTAGTCAAATACGGAATTTTTGCCATTATTAAACCAATAAAGTTTATTAATTGTAAAAATTCACGAATAAATAAATTTTTTTAAAGAAGTCATAATGGAGCATCATGTATTAAGATGAAACTTTTTTTCTGTATTACAGCGGTAGAACTAAGTACATTTCCATCTACCACAAACAACAAATATCAATCAAGTACTAGGATAACTACACCTGGTAAGATTACAATTTTGTTATTGATGTTTTGGGTGTTCCATCAGTATATAGCAACTCTAACGAGAAAAATTATTTTGTCAATTCAATAGTATAAGAGATACATTTTATGTGATTAAATGGGGAAATAACAGAATTATGAGGTGATATTTTTCCTTTGCAACCGAATTAGAAGAACATGTGACATCTTTGGGAATTAGAACGCGAGGCATTCCTCCATCCCACATCGAAATGTATTTGGGCCTTCAGCATCATCGTTGGTACGCTGGATGGAGCATTTAGACCTGTCGGGCTCTAATCTCCTATTGGGTGAATTAAGATGCCTGTAATAAGTTCTACTATTTAACCAGATATTAAAATAATAAAAATAGTACTTTGAAAACTTAAGAAAAATGAATTTAAAGCAAAAATAAGAATTAAATAATTTAGAAAATAGGTCTTTAAAGAGCTCAAAAAAGCATTGAAATCAAGAATCTAGAAGTGGGCGGAGTTATCCTAGCCAACCCGAGTGCAGCAAAAAATCGATTATCAGAGTGTGAGAGAAATTAACATAAAATAGGTTTCGAAGATCAGAATGGGAGAAGATGCATTTTGATTGGCTGACACAAAAGTTCGGCTAATAAGGTTTTTGTAGTTCTTAGGAATTTGGTAGCCAGTCAGAGAAAGTCTGCAGTTCAACAGAGTTGAACAGCAGGGCTTGAACTTAAAATTTAGAAAATAAAATTAGGAATTCATAGAAGTCAGGATTTACCAAGATTATTTGGGCCTTGAAGTGGAGAGACCTGGATTCAGAGGGAGCTTCCTGATTCGTGGACTGGGAGGAGCAAGGGGGTGTGGTTACGGAGACTGCTTCGGAGATATTCGATGTGATGGGAATTTTTCAGAATAAGCGGACGAGAGACTCGTCTGCTATTGATCGAAAAGAATCAGGGAGTTAACACTCTATTGGCAGCCTTGAACAGAAATTGGGTAGAAAAAAGTGCTTGCCTGTGTGGGTTGCAGATTGAGAATATAATTTAAAATTAAAAAAGGAAACAATGACAAAAATAAAATGAAAATTTAGAAAATCGTCATTCACGACACAATTAATTACTAGGTTACGTTAATTATATATACTAGGTAGTAATTATACGAGTTCAGAAGGATTCTTTTGAACCTCTTAGTACTGACATTGGGATTGTAATTTTCAAGATTTAAGATATTAGAGCTATTAGAATTTGGCAGATTATCAAAAGATTTAATTGCCAATTTTTGAATATATTTCTTAAAAGGATAAATGTTAATAGCTTTGTAAATATCTCTATTTTTATTGTATCTACAAGGCTTAGTTGTATTCCTGATTAAAGCATTTTAAGCATTTCTAAAAGTTTAATGTTTGAATTAGCTGCATAGCCCCACACAGGGCAAGCGTACGTTAAGATGGGCCTCAAAACAGCAGTGTAGAAAAGTACTTTGTTGTAAACATTCATTTGAGAATTTTGGCAAATTAAGGGGTAAATTGAGCGTAAGGCGTACCGGAATTTTTCACGTGCGTATATGATGTGTTGTTTCCATGGTAAATTTTCTTGTAGGAGTACTCCTAGGTACTTCATGCTCTGAGACCAGTGTAATGGTGTGGAATAGAGAGTTGGCGGCGTGACTGGTTTTCTTCTTCTGGTGAAGAATACGGCTATTATTTTATCTACATTAATCTTTATTGTCCATGTGTTAAAAAAGTTTTCAAGAAGGTGTAGGTGTGAGTTGAGTGCATGGGTGATAGTGTCGTGATTTTTATAAGTAGCCAGGATAGCATTAGCATTAGCGTAAATATTAGTACTCGTTTATCATTAATATATATGTTGAATATCAGGGGCCCAAGGAGACTACCCTGAGGCACACCCTATTTGATATTGAAAGAAGAACAAAGAGTATCATTCACACTTACTTTGAAGGATCTGTTAACTAAATAAGAATTAATGAGATGAATTAAAGCAGGTGGAAAATTGTTAGTAATAAGTTTGTAGTTAAGTCCACTGACCATGTCAAAAGCCTTCTGAATGTCTGACAAAACAGTCCCAGTGAAATTAAGATCATATGAAACTTTAAATTGTATTATGAAGCTATTAAACTGGTAATAACTTTTATGTTGATATATTGTTGAGGCGAGTTTTTTAAGCATTTAAAATTATTGTTATTAAAGAACTATGGGGGCTTTATGTAAATTTCACCTTTTCAATAGAACTTATGAAAAGTTTTAAAACTTACTCTCTGTAAAGAATTTATTTCATGCGTTATATTTCAGAATGTGATTGCGGTAAATATTCAAAGGATTGTAAAATTTCTTTTTATGGAAACAGAAAAATATGTTACTGCCTTGATGGATATACGCAAATTGATGACTGGTGTAAAGGTAAGAAGCTTATTACTTTTTAAATCGTATGCGCAATTCTACAATTTTAGCTTAGAAAATTATATCATTATAATCACATCTTCCATAAATTTGATAGCTAAGAATCCAAGAGTGTTTAGCAAGGTTTAGTCAAATAAAGAATTTTCGCCATTATTAAACCATTTAAGTTCATTTGTAAAAATGCACGAATAAATGATTTTTGTTAAAGAAGCCATAATGGAGCATCATGTATTAATATGTAACTTTTTTTCTGTATTACAGCAGAACTAAGTACAGTTCCATCTACCACGAACGACAAATATCAATCAAGTACTAGGATAACAACACCTGGTAAGGTTACAATTTTGTTTTTGATGTTTTAGGTGTTTCATCAGTATATAGAAACTCTAACGAGAAAAATTATTTTATCAATTCTATAGTATAAGAGATATATTTTCTGTGATTGCAAGGGGAAATAACAGAATCATGAGGCATTCTTTTTATCTACAATTGAATTAAGATCATATGAAAATTTAAATTTTATTTATGAAGCTATCAAATTACAATCACCTTTTAAGTTGATATATCCTTGAGGCGAAATTTCTTAAGCCTATAAAATACTTGTTATTAAAGGACTTTGGGGCCTTATATAAACAACATATTTCTCTTTCAATAGAAGTTATGAGAATTTTTAAAAGTTACTCTCTGTAAAGAATTAATCTCATGTTCTATATTTCAGAATGTGATTGCGGTAAATATTCAACGGATTGCAAAATTTCTTTTTATGGAAACCGAAAAATATGTTACTGCATGGATGGATATACGCCAATTGATGGATGGTGTGAAGGTAAGAAACTTATTTCTTTTTAAATCGCATTTGAAATTCAACATTGTGATTAAAGAAAATCATATCATTATAATCTCCCCTTCCCAAAAAATAATAAGAAAACTGAAATTCACTGTATCGTTACTTAGTGGATGCCTTCGGATACATTTCAGTACAGTTTTAAATCGGCACACACGGATAGGGCTACATATTTATCATTATCAGCATAAAAATCTGAAATGTTGTACTGAATCCCATCTTATAATGTAGGGGACTTTTCCAGGGTAGGGGCTACTTCTAATTTTTTCAAGGTGTTGCGGTCCACCCAGTGGTGTAGGTGTAGTGAGCTAAAAGAAAGTATACTATACAGTGTGACGTCCATTTTACGAACCTCTATATTCCGCGAGCTTTTTCCTCGAACCAAGAACATTTTACGATTTTCATCGTAAAATTACCTCCAAATAGCGAAATGCATTTACTATTCTACGGAATTTTCTCTTATGATTCGATTTTTTTCCTCCGTATTTTTTAAAATACCATATTTACTCGAATCTAAGCTGCACTTTTTTCCCAATTTTATTGAAAATCGGGCCTGACTTATAATTGAAGGGAAAAAAATTGTTGGATGGGGTATTTAGAGCAATTACAGCTTTATGCATGTATTTAAAAGTTTATAATACTGATAAAATAATTAATTGTTCTCTTCTTATTAGTTTTCTTTTTGAATTTATTTTAATTTCGTAAAATTGATATCGATTAACTATTTTAGACTACTTTTCAATTTTTACAAAATCTTGTTGAGAATTTGGGGTGACGCTTAGAATCGATGGTGGCTTAGATTCGAATAAATACGATATTTCTGGACTTTTGAATGATGGAATGAGTATTAGGTCTTAGTAAAAGCGGTCACCCCAAAATGTTTTGGCGGTCCACCGGTCGATCGCGATTGACTTAATGCCCACCCCGGTTATAATACCTCAAATTTCCATGAATTTTACAATAAAACGTCTTCATCCTGTAAATACGAGTTTTAACGGTTCTTAGGAGGTGGGAGGGGAAATCTTCGATCATGGATTGTATAATGGGTCGGCAAGCATTCAAAATACAAGAGCCAAGTTGTATATGAAACAGAACAATTAAATCAATCAAAGATCCTAAAAGAGAAAGCCGATCTATCTAAGAACGTAAAGTTATTTATATGGATACGCTTTCGCAGCAAAAAAAAATGGTTTTAGTAGCTGTCACGATCCTGATTCACGTGCTGCAATTAATATTTTTTATAATATTTGAATAAATTTTATATTTAGAAAGTAACATATTTTACATTTTTTCTTCCAAAAATTAAGAACTACAAAAGATATTTTTATTTCCGTGTCACACGTCACAATTCAAGAACAACCTTTGTGAAAGCTTCATAATGTCGAGAATTTAAATTTCAAGATTCGAGAGAAAAAAATACTGTATTTACAATACCAAAAGAGAATTGTTCTGGAATATCCTGTTTACGGTAATAATTAAAATTTATTTTGTTTGTTTTTGTATAAAAAAGTATTTACAAAATATTTTTGTTAACCTTAAAGCTTGTCGTAAAATAAGGAATACGCTTTTGTTACTTCGGTTGGTGTTTAAGTGTATCTCTTGTCCAATCATGAGGACTCTCGAACTTATGTATGCTAATAAGAAGTTGCTGTAAATCCCCTTAAGGTATGTCTTCCCATGGCGGCATTTTTAACAATAAATTGGAATATTACTGCTTTAGAACTAATTCGACCATTCGGTATAGTGGTTAGTGAGGCTGACTGTGGTGTCGTAGGACTTGGGTTCGAATCCCAGAGATGGCATGGATGTTTGTAAATGTGTAGTGCCTTCACGACATGGGGGTACTTTAAATGTCTGTCGATCCGCAAGTCCTCTCGTGAGGTTGGTAGAAGTTATAGACATGTGGGAGGCCTCTGACCACCCCCAGGGTGTTCTCCCTCAAAATTGGGGTGGAACCGAGCAAAATCATACTGTCATCTGCATGGTGCTCAAAGCTAAGGCTAACGACAGGCGTCCAAATCTAACCCTCAGCCGCGATGAATTTCGTGGACCTTGATCTGATGTTACTGTTGATCAAGTGGCATAAGCAACAACAAAACTAATTCTAATATTTTCACTGATACTCAGTAAGAATTGTTGTACACTGAAGAGCCAAGAAAAACTGGTACAGGCATGCATATGGAAATAAAGAGGTATGGAACCAAACAGAGTATGGCGCTGCGGTCGGCAAAGCCTATATAAATCAACGAGCGTCTGGCACAATAGTTAGATAGGTTATTACTGCTACAATGGCAGATTATTAAGATTTAAGTGAGTCTGAACATGGTGTTATTGTCAGCGCATGAGAGAAGGGACATAACATCTCCGAAGTAGCGATGAAATTTGGATTTTCACGTACGTCTATTTCACGAGTGTACCATGAATATCGAGAATCCGGTGAAACATCAAACCTGCGATATCGCTGCGGCCGGAAAAAAATCATGCAAGAACGGGACCAACAACGACTTACGAGAATCATTAAGCGTGATAGACAAGCAACCCTCCCGCAAATTGCTGTAGATTTTAATGCTAGGCCATCAACAAGTGTTACCGTGAGAACCATTCAACGAAACATCATCGTGTACCCTTGTTGACCGCACGACTCAAAGCTTTACGCCTCGCCTGGGACCATCAACAATGGCAGAAGACTGAACTGTTGATGACTGGAAACACTTTGCTTGGTCTCACGAGTCTCGTTTCCAATTGAATCGAGCTGATGGACGTGAACGGTTATGGAGACAACCTCATGAATCGATGGACCCTACATGTCAATAGGGGACTGTTCAAGCTGGTGGAGGCTCTGCGATGGTATGGGGCGTGTGCAGTTGGCATGATATGGGACCCCTGATACGTCTAGATACGACTCTGACATGTGACAGGTACGTAAGCATACTGTCTGATCACCTGCACCCATTCATGTCCATTGTGCATTCCGACGGATTTGGTGAATTTCAGCAGGATAATCCAAACGTCCAGAATTGATACAGAGTGGCTCCAGGAGCATTCTTCTGAATTTAGAAACTTCTGCTGGCCACCAAAATCCCCTGATGTGAGCATTATTGAATATATCTGGGACGCCTTCCAACTTTCTGTTCAGAAGAGATATCTCCTCCCCCCTCTTACTCCTAATGATTTATGGACAGCCCTGAAGGATTAATGGTGTCAATTACCTCCAGCACTACTTCAGACATTAATCGAATCCTTGCCACATTGTGTTGCGGCACTTCTAAATGCTCGTGGGGACTCTACACGATATTAGGCAGGTGTACCAATTTTTTTGGCTCTTCAGTGCATAATGAAAAATGATTTAATATGAAAATAACAATCTTAAGTAACTATCATAGGCCACAATCAAATATTTAAACGTTTACGTAAATGCAAGCAAATTTTTTCAATAAATAATTATAAAGGAAAAAGAGAGAGGGAAACAATTTTTAGAAGCTAAAATTATTTTCTTTGATAATTCATAGAGACAGAAGAGCTGAATCACGTGATACAGATAGCCTTAAGTGACTCACGGCTTGCCGACCCCTGGGATATGTTATATGTTCTAAAAAACGCGCGATGCCTCTAGCAATGTATATCTTTCTCTTTTGACCTTCCACTTTTCCAACCAATATCTGCCTCGTGCATTTTATTATTATCATCTCAAGTCTTGTTCATATACTTATGCATTTACAATTATTTATATGATAAACCTGCTTATATATACTAAAAATCCACGAGAGTTAGGAGAAATACTGTCTTTGCACAAAAAAAAAAAAAAATCATTCAACCATTCAAACTTACCAATTGCAAAAATGAACGATTTAATAAATTGTTCAAATAAGCTAATTGCATGTTATGTATTAAAATGTTATATATATTTTTTTCGGTATTGCAGCAATGGAGACCAGCTCAGTTCCTACGACTGACAATTTTACATCTACTGCAGTAACTCGTTATGAAACTACACTTGGTAAGGTTACAACTTTTTTTTTATTGATGTCTTCGTTGTTTTATCAACAGCAACTCGAAGGAGACCAAAAATTATTTATTCAATAGTATAATAATTCATTGCAAATAAAAGAATTATTGGGTAATATTTTTATTTGGACCGGGTGGGTGGCGTGGTTGGTTTGTGAAAGGCCTTCTGCACCTAAGTTTGCGGATTCGACCCCGGCCTAAGTCGGTGGATTTTCATAATGCAGAAAATCGAAAGCGGCCATGTTGTATGCTTATACGGCATGTAAAAGATCCCTAGAGGGTCTGTTTGGCTTGGGTACTCTCGGAAAAATTAAGTCCTAGTACAAGTTCGCATCGTCAGAACTCATTTGCCTCCCTTTGGGGAGGAAACTGGGCGTCAAAACTACCTGCGGTGATTGGTATCCGCCTATAGGGTGCCGCACTAAAAAGAGATACCAGCTTCCGGGGTCTGCAATGATGTACTAGGTCTGCAATGATGAAACACCAATCCGCAGCCTATTAGAAATGGAAAAAAAACGAATTTATTTGCAATCATCTTAAGACCGTATAGAATTTTAAATTTTGTTTTTGAGGTTATTAAACTTCTTACAGCTTTCATGGTGTGATTGCCCCTGACATATTCTTGATGCGATTTTCGAAAGCATTGAAATTAATTGTTATGAAAGAACTTTTATGTGTTTATATATTAATTTTTTCTTTTCAATAGATTTAAAGAGTAACGACTTTTCATAGAATTTAATTCGAGTGTTATATTTTAGCATGTGATTGCGGCAAATATTCCAAAGGTTGCAGGATTTCTTGGTGGGGGACAAAAGTATGTGACTGTATGAATGGATACGCACAAAATGATGGCATATGTGCAGGTAAGAAATTTATTTATTTTGTAATGTTTTCAGCAATTCTAAAATTTTAATTTTAAAACTCATGCAATCGTAAAACTCTACATTGATTGAACTGATATCTATTTTATTACCACTGTGTGTGCGACTCACCGACGGTACAGTAGTTAGTGACGTTGACTGCTGAGTCATAAAGCCTAGGTTTGAAACTCAGAGAAGGTGTGGACCTCAGTGAATTACTACGCGCGCGTTAATTGGAAATTTTAAGATATCGACTAAATAGATGCTTGACAATCTTTTTGATCCCTGACTGTAAAAAGTTCTTTTTCGGCTTTATGCAGAGAAGAAAATACTCCTTTATTTACATCCTGTTGTAAGAGGATTTTACAGTCTCCATTAGAAAATATAACGCTTTTTATAAGAGTTTCATTATAGAATTCTGCAACAGAATCGCTACGCATGTCAAATTGTCGAAAACGACAAATTTTCCGAAACAAAATTTTCTGCAAAACCGTATGCATAATAAACCTAATTTACCTCAAGAAAGAGAGAAAATGGCAAAATCTCTGAAAATATTCCTTGTTGTGGAGTGGGATGAGATAGGAAAGGAATTTCCTGTCCTATTCAAGACTCATGTGATAGGATACACTCATGACTCATCTACAAAGGTTTGGCAAATCAAGGTCCAACTATATTTCAAAATAAATAGAACATTCAATTAAAAACATTACTAGACGATAAATTAAAAAGTAAAATCGCAAGGCTTGGTCAATAGTTCATGCTGTGTGTGTGTGTGTGTGTGTGTGTGTGTGTGTGTGTGTGTGTGTGGTGTGTGTGTGTGTGTGTGTGTGTGTGTGTGTGTGTGTGTGTGTGTGTGTGTGTGTGTGTGTGTGTGTGTGTGTGTGTGTGTGTGTGTGTGTGTGTGTGTGTGTGTGTGTCAGTACCTTGACGAAAAAGTCAACTTAGCGATAACATTTACAAATCATAAAAATTCACTATAAAGTGAACTATTAAATTAAATTTATATAGAATTTTTCATATTTTTGATGAAGATTTTATTTTATATTGTAGCAAGAGAGTCAACCACACCTTTCCCGACCACTAATTCATATATTGGAACATCAACTCTAGCTCCCGTAACATCAACTATTTCTTTTTCTACTACACTTGGTAATATAGTTTTTTTTTCGTTATTTTTAAATATTTCTCTTAGATAACCACTTTGATTGGTAATCAGACAGGATATTGCTTAGACGATGTTTGTTTAGTTAAGTTTGAAATTAGCAGAGATTATGAGATCAATTGTAAATTGCATTTCTTAAAATTATTTGCCATACAGAGTGGGCGAACTTCTAGTGACGTCATAGTCACATGATAACCGCAATCACGTTTCTAGCCAATCGATTTGTGCTCTTTACTGTTGCCACTTTTTTTCTTTTTTGCAGAAACTTTCTTATAAAAAGTACATATTTGTTAAAAATAATAACGCCTATTGCTAAACCAAAAGTGCTTGATTTAAAAGTAAACGTATAACCAATGAATTTTTTTTTAATTTTTAAAAACACACTTTTTGAAGATTCTTAATATACTTCGAACCTCTTTGCCCAATTATTAGAATCGAAATTTTATTTAAATTTTACAAGTACAATAACAAATATGTTTAAGATAAGTTTTGAATTCGAGATGAAGAACACGTGATTGCATCTATCATATGACAATCACGAATTTAAATGTTTTAATTTTAATTTTGCAATTCATTAAGAAATCTTATTGACTTTAATAGCCAAATGCAATTAAAAGGTTTTTTTTTTTTCTTTTTTTTTAATTTGAACGAATGTGTGTTTAGTGGTTTTAGGCGTTAAAACTATTTTTCATGGAGTAAAAATGTATGTTCGAGTGTTCATCATAAGTGTAGAAATGTGCTTTGTGTGTATTTTATGCATTTTAAGCTTTAAATAAGTATGGTTTTCCCTATTTTGCGTTTAGAACCGGAAGTTATCGGCTCATGAGTTTTAGAAATAGTCATCAACTCTTCAGATTAAAATTTTTGGTACTTTTCCGTTTCGCCGGCGCAGGCAATTAAGTCGCCCGACGCCAAACAGAATATTCCCACTGGTAATCTTTTACCATTACATTTTCAGAACAAGACGTGGTCTTTTCTTATCAGCAACATCATCTTCATAATGCATCGAAAATGGATGAAAAACTAATGAAACTTATATTTAATATTATTTTTATGACTATATTTTGTCTTGTCGCCAATAAAGCCTGCTTGGCGAGATTTGAGCTGGCAAAACGGAAAAATATCAGATTTTTTTTATAATTTTTGATAATATATACAGAATTTGAAATAATAAAAAATTTTAATCAACACATCTCTCAGAATCTACAAAGTTCCAATTTCTATGAGTACTTATTTGACAGCCTAAAGCTCTTTTTTATTGTAAAAAGAGGGGAAATATACTACACTTATATTTTTTCTTATTGATCTAGAATAATTTTTAATAAGTAAGCAAATACTACAGTAAGTAATAAGTGCCAATATTTTTTCTATCTAAATCTGATTGATTGTCATGAATATTTTGAATTTAAAATAGTTACTAAATACCAAAATGTGATAATGCTTACCTAAATACCTTGACCAATTTGACGTTTTCGTTTTTGGTGGTTCAGAGTTCGAAATATAATCCAAATTATCAATTCGAAATATAATAAACATTTTAATTAAAACTAGGACGTACTAAACATGAACAAATATTCACACGTAAGAACATTGAAATTTTTTTTTGTAATCTAAGATCTAAGAGAATTAATTAATCAGCAAAACCAACAGCTTTTACTATAACGTGTAAAAAAAAACGCATATCAAATTCGATAAACAGTAAATAAAATAAGCTGTGAGAAAAATTAGAACGACATAAATTATTAAATCAAAGCAGACGATAATAGTTGAAAAAGAAAATAATTTCCAAAGTTATAGATGTATTAAAAATAATTTTAAAGAATATATTTAATATTTACAAATTATATATTTTGATTTATATTTAAATCTGTACAGCTTCTTTTTTATTTATAGCAACTTTTTCAAATTCAGGTGGCGGGTAAAGAGACACAGTAGGCTGTCAAATAATGCGAGTTATCATTGTTTCCGATTACTTTTCCCACAACCAATTTGAAACAAAAATTATCAAAAATTAACGGTTGAACAGAATGATTTCCCTAGAATAAAACTAGGATTTACATTCCTTAAGGTGGCTGACTACATTCGGAACTGTGATTTTGAAAAAGCGTGTAAATGAAAAATTCTTTTGATATTTAATAGCAATTGAATTAAAACATACATATAAAATTGTTTTAATGGGACATATGGTACGATTTACAAAAAAAATTTTAATTTAACGATTTTCATAATTTTTTTGGTTGCCTTCTATGTGTATGTATGATGTAAAACAGGTTTTGTGCTCAAACTTCATAAAAAGCTAACCATTTAATTTTTTATGGGGAAACTTAGGAAGGGATATTAAAATGCTACTCCTCCTACAAAAATTAACGTACATATATGAAATTTGGTTTTCAAGTACGTCAAACTTTGTATAACAAAAGCTGGTGTGGGTTTTGCGATAACATGATTGGTATTCGTACAATATTTCTTTTTATGAATGCTTATTTAAAATTCCTTAAAAAATGTAAAATGTCTAAATTCAATTATTTTTTTTAAAAATAAGTAATGCTTTGATTGAAAAATGTATACCAATTTTTATTTCATATATTATTAGCAACAAGCGAAAAAAATTTCCAAGTATTAGGCACAATAGAAAGAAAAGAACAGCATTTTAAACGAAGACTAACTAGTTACTTTATCTTTCTCTGAGGCAAGTCAGTTTAAAGTTTTGATTTGCCATTGAGATGGGAATAAAAACAAACGTAAAAGTTATCATAACTCTGCGTTTTTAAGGCGATATGGTATCCTAAAAATTATCAAACTATCGAAACTTTTTTATTGGCTTATTTAATAACCTCGAAACATGCCTACAAAATTTCAAAGCTTTACCTGCATTTTTTTATCAAGTTATGGAACAATATTTGATGCTGGACAGCAACTACCAAGCCCACATTTCAGATCAGCTGCTAAAAAAGGTCTGATAAAAAATGAATTAATTATTTTTCTACCGTGCGTAAATGAGACTGACATTATATATGCAGTAACGATCATTTCAAGAAAGAATTGTGCAATTCATGCAAAACTTCTAGTTTGTGTATTGTTTATTGGGAAGAGCAAATGGATTTGGTCAAGATTTAAAAGTTGTGCGTGCTTTTTATGATGTTATTATGAATGAAACTAAACTTCAAAACGGATTCTCCCGAAGCACAAATACTAAATCTCATTTTTATAACTCAGATAATTAAAAATCTAATTCGCAAGAATAGAAAATCTCTCCCATTTTTATACATTTGTTTTTGATGATATATATATATATCCCATGTGTGCCAGATTCAACACTTTTATTATTAAAATATTTTAAGATATTTATTTAAACAAATGCACATATACAGCTCTTAGATTTTGATATATTTTACCTATAAATTGTTATTTGATTTTGTTTTCATTCGTGTACAATATTTAACATGCGAAGGCTTTTAAAATCACGGAAATAAAAAATAAAGGCATAAACACCTTTTGTAAATGTTGTGCATTAGCTCTGAAGTGCGTGTATTTATTTCTTTTATAATTATTAATATAAAACTTTATGAAATATTGATCTTTCATTCGTTTTCTTCTATAAATTCATTAGGGCAGTATACTGTTTAATTGTTCTACATTTGTGGAATTTCTTATGGTAAGCAGTTTTAAATAAGTTAATTAACATTTCATAAAAGTTTCAGACTATTCCATGAATATTATATCATGCTATTCATGGAATGAAAACTTCAAACTCATTTTTCTCCATGTTGAATTTTTGTACATATACTACTATTCAAAACCCTTTTTAATAATTGAAGTATGGATTTGAAATTTTTGATACATGTTCTGAAATGTATGTTTTGTAAAACTGTCCATGGAATTAGCTCTAACGTGTTTAGTACTTTTTCTAAAAAGTTTCAAAATCAAAATTAATGTTTTTTTGAGAATTTTTGGAAGTTTAATTATAAAAAAATTAATAAAAAATTAATGAATAGCAGCAGAAAAAAACCCATGCACAGTTTTAAGCAATATATAATAAGGTACTCGGGAAAGAAATTTGAGAAAAAAAGAAACATGTTTAAAAAGCCTTAAAAATGCTTAAAAAGTTCAAAAAATTTAGATTTTACAAACATTTTGCAACAAATTTAAAAAATTTTGTATGGAATTATTATTAAATATTAACCTTTATAAAATACAATTAAAACCAAATATCAAACATTAAAAAAAATTGTGAAGATGGTACCATTTCGCATTAAACTTAGAGCTTTCAAATTTTTCGAGTTTGTAGAAAAGTATATAAAAAATAATTTAGGCTAAAAAAATTAGATTTGATTTTTTGACCAATTTTTGTCAATTGAATCGTATTGTGTCCTCTTAAGATTTTTATTGTAATAAAAAAGTATTTTAATGCAATTTTTTGGCAACAAATGAAGGGGGGAAATGACATATTTTGAAAACATTCTCTTTTTATAAAAATGTTTTTATAATTATAATAATAATAATATTTTTCCAACATGTAGCTAAGATTTCTTTACAGTACCTGAACTAGGATTTATACCTGTTTTTTTTTTTTACATATGTAATTTAAAAGCGGATTTATACCTGTTTTAATATATCAGTGAGAGAAATTTTAACAAAAAAAACCCTGTTATTATTTTATTTGATCGAAACTACGATAATAATATGAATTTTTCAAAACTTTTAGTTCAGCCCTTGTGTAGAAGTCCTAGAAAAATATGGGTAAAATAACTTATTTATCGAAGCATTGTTCATAAAAAAAAAGGGAATGTTTCGAAGAATTGTATCATTTTTTCTTCATTTTTTGCCAAAACATTGCACTTAAATAATTTTTTTCTTGTTATAATATTCTTAAAACAATTTTTTATCTAATTCAATTGACACTAAATATAAAAAAAATTGTTCATTTACACACTTTTTCAAAATTACGGTTCTGAAAAAAGTCAATTAACTTGATGCTTACTTATAAATATCTATTTGAAAAAGAAAAAAAATCCTCAGAAATTAATGGTTGGATAGTTTTTGATTTTTCTGTGAATAAACTATTATTTCCCTTAAAGCATTAAAAATGAATGGATGAAGTAATGTATTAATTAAGAGTATTAAAATCTTAGTAGAATTCGCCCCCCCCCTCCCAAATCTTTTCGATAGCTTTCAAAAAATTACTGGGGAAAAAATTTAAATATACATTAATACGCAAATTATTCCAATCGAATATGCTTTGAAGGATCTTCAATCCATTAATTTAAAAAAGCATTTTTTTGAAAAAAAAATTCTCTTATTCGAATTCGAACGGTTTTATTTTCAATTTAGAGCTAACCCCCTTATTTTTACAGCGAGTCAACAGTTAGCGTGGCCTAGATGAAATCTTTCATGTTAAGAATCTGTCTTCTCGGCTTTAATATGAATAAAACCCAGGTAAAAAGAGACGATGGCAAAAATAAACTCGTCCTCAATCGATCACCTCACCAATGATAGGATTCGCGTTGCTATGGCAACATGCGCTTAGGAGCTCTGTTGTCTGGGAAACGGATGGAGATTGTGAATATGATTTCGCCATTTCTCAGAATACGAAGAGATTAGTTTACATTGCAGTACCTGCTAGAAAACAACATATGAAAAAGCTTTTTTCTTTCTTTTCTCTCAAATAAAATATGGCGATGAGTAATTATAAAATCCATGCATCAAAGGATAGAGTATAATTTTTTTTTATCCCGGTAATATTTCTGTAATGGGATTGTGAAAGATAAATTCAACAAGCGTTTATTTGTTTAGCGGTTTTCTTCTTTTTAAAATTTTAAATGTCAAAGGTTGAGGTAATAAATTGGAAGCTTTTTCGCACACAGAGAGAGGAAAATGTTTCGACGTTAATAGCATATTCAGATTTCGCTGTCTTTGAGAGAGAATGATCATTATATATTGTAATGTGATATTTATTTCAGTTTAATTAATATATTTTTCCCATGTGAAATGTATTAATTAATTTTAGCTGGAATTTTTTAAGTTCGTCTGTTTGAAATTTAGAATTACACTGGTTTAAAATTAAGAGAAACTTTAGATTTTGCCGATTATCTCTAGAACTATACTAGACAGATTTTAACGAAATTTGTTATGTATATAATGCTAATATAATGCAAAACAAGCAAAAATAAAAATAATAAAATTAAGTCAATTCCTACTTTGAATAGATGAATAGAAAGTATTTCATTAACGATTGAAAATTTGAACAAGATGTATTTATACATAGGGAGAGAGGGAACAAATAGTAGAAATTGAAAAAAGAGCATGATTTGTCTGCATTGTTGTAACAATGCACACCCGGTTTTCGACGCCAACTTTTGTCATTGTTTTAACAGTTACATTGTTACAGCAATAGAGACGAATCTAAGTTGGCGTCGAAAACCAGTAATTAATTTAATTTAATTCATTAACCGGTATTTAATAAATTAATAATTGAAAAAACTGTATTAACATCAAGTGTCCTCCACTATAAGTTTAAAAAAATATTTGAACTTGATTGGATGAATAGAAAATATTTTATTAACAATTGAAAATTTGAACAATGTATATAAATATATTTATAGGGAGAGAGAATGAGCTAATAGTAGGAATTGAAAAATAACAATTAAACAGTTAATTTACACACACATGATTTTTCATAACATTCATCACAAGGTATGAAACAGCAGTTGCAGAATATTAAAAAAAATGGTTTATAGGGGGCATGGTCAGATAAACAGGCCTCACTTCATGATTTTATACTGGAAATAAGGGAAATTGTGAGTTCCTGGCGCAATTAATCCCACTCGTTCAGGAACTCCTGTTTTCAGGCCTTCGATGGTTCTCGGTGAGAGGTTCAAATTGTCCTCATCAGAGCGTCCCATACCAAATCTCTTTAAAATCTGTCCAGTAGTTCTAGAGATAATTGACAAAATCTAAAAATTATCTTAATTTTAAACACCCCAGTGTAGTTAATGTAATATCATTTTTTGGAGTGAGTGAATGAAACGTCACCCTGTAAAACAAAACGTGGGCTTTGACAACAGATCTCGTAATTGTCAAGTGACGAGGATGACACCTGAGCTGTCTCGCATCCTTCTCTCCTAACTACCACACCAACGGGTGGACATTGAGCCCCGACAGATTTGACATGCATCGACCCTTACTACACGGTGGGTCTTCAGTGGCACCAGGATTCGAACACGTGACATTCCGGTCACGAGTTCACGACCATAACCTACAGCGGCCACAAGTAGTATGTATGAACGTCGTACTATACAGCAATGCGTGAGCTATTGTCGATGACACTCAGTCAAGTGACGAGGGCGAAACCTAAGCCTGGCACACTCTCTACACAAAACTACCACATCAAGCCAAAGGGGAACTTTGAGCTTCGACAGATTTAATGTGGATCAACACGATGCGTCTTCAATGGCACCAGGACTCGAACCTGTCAGCTACGAGTTCGTAACCATAACCTCTAGGTAACCGCGGTCACGAATTACGTTCGAAAGAAAAGTACAAAATCAGGGAAGATTTTTGTTAACTCTAATACCGTCATTTTTTTAAAAATTATAAAATTTTCAAAAATGTAAATATATCTTTAGCTATTCGTTCGTGTTTTTTGCATTTTATTAGTTAAAGATGCTTCAAGTGAAGGGATGCCGAAGTGAGATGTATGAAAACAAATTCCAATCATATATTTTAAAGACTTCCAAGCAACAAAGTTATTACTAATTTTTAAAACAACAGGAATATAAAATTAGAGTTCTGTAAATTAAATCTGTTATGAAAGAAATTGAAATAATTCATAAAAGGTTGGTTGATTAAAAGATAAACAAAATTTTCTTTTAATATTTCAAATGTCTAAGTAAAGGTATTTCTCATTCTCTTTCATGACTCAAACTGAAATCACACTGCAAATTCATACCTATGATAAACTTACATTATAAGTCATTGTATATTAATACGCAGTAAGTCACAATTCACTCAATCTGTGGATAAGAAACCATGGGTTCCAGTTATCGAGCATTATCGAATGACGCAAAACGCATTTTTAGATGATCTCTACTCAGCAACAAAAACATGCCTGCCAAATTTTAAGTCTTTTAGTCTAATAGTTTACAAAAACGGGAAAAATTTATTTTGTCTGTTTCTCTTATCCTGCAACCTCCCCTGAGAGTCAGTTCCCGCAGAATCAGCTCTTAACGGACCTCTAAACAAAAGAAAACATGCTTGTTAAATTACATGTCTGAATGCTTAATATAGTCATTTTACTTTATTTATATATATATATATATATATATACAGAGAGAGAGAGAAAGAGAGAGTGCTTATTTATACAATAATGCTTATTGTATAAATCTGCTTATTTATACAATAATGCTAATTTAATTTACCCAAAAACTTTTTTATAGAATGCGATTGTGGGAAATATTCGAAAGGGTGCACAAATAGTTGGTTTGGAAAAGTATGCAGCTGTTTGCCGGGATATATTCAAGTGAATGGAACATGTGAAAGTAAATAGATTAATTTCGATTTGAATTGTATATTCTTGTCTTTTGATTTTACACGTAGCTGATAGGCTCTTTACTAGCTACAAGTTAACTTTTATCTGGTATTTCGAAATTTACTTCTTTATTTGTAAGTCAATGTTCAATAATCAATTGAAATAAATATTCGATTTTAAATCGGAATCACTTTTTCAATATTTCTTTTCATACATAAAGCATGATTAATTATGAGTTTGATCTAAGACTATGTATAAATGAGAAGCTATTACCTTTCAATGAATAAAATTTTCTTAGCTTTCACACTCTTTTAGTAAAAATAAAGGTATCTGCAAAGATATCTTAAGGTATCGCTTTTGCAAACTTGAGGTTACCACGAATTTGCAAAAGCGCATAAATAAAATATTCTTTTATATATATACAATCTCTGACAGTAAAGTTCGATGAATGAAGTCAGAACGGCCGATCTGGCAACACTGGCGAATCAAAACGCTGCACATGCGTAGCGGCAGGTGTTACCCATCTGCTCCCCCCGTTGTACAGATGAGCGTCGTTTGTGTTGCGTGTAAGACTTGTTTTACAAAGTGCTTGTTTAGTGTGTTGGTTCTATTGAGAACAGGAAAATGAACGAACAAAAGATCAATTTGGAGTTTTGTTTTAAGCTTGGCAAGACACCGACAGAAACTTATTCGATACTGGGACGTGTTTATGAAGATCGATCACTGCCCATGAAGTGTATGTACGAGTGGTTCGTCCGTTTGGCCGAGAAAATGTTTCTGACAACCCCCGTAGCGAAAGACCAGCGACATTTGTCAGTGACAAAAAAGATTGAGAAAATGACTAAATTAATCACGAAAGATCGTCGATTAACTGTGCACTTGATAGCTGGACGACGAATGCTGCAAGGTACATTGAAATTTTGATCCGTTTCATGAAACATCTACGCAGGGTACGACCCCAGTACGCACAACAAGGTTCATGGTTTTTTTGTTCACGACAATTCTCGCCCTCGAAACAGCCAATATCGTCAAACAGTTCCTGACAAAAAAAGGGGGTGGTACAAATTGAACATCTACCATTCTCGCCAGATCTCAATCCTCCAGACTTTTTCCTATTCCCAGAACTCAAACTCACTTTGAAAGGAAAGAGTTTTGACGATATTTCAGACATCCAACGCAACGTGACGAGGCTTCTGAACTCCATCTCAATAAAAGACTTCTTGTAAAGTTTCCAGGGCATGAAGAGAAGATCTCAGAGGTGTATAGTTATGGGTGGTGACTATTCCAAAGAACAGTAAGGTAACTTTCGTTAATATTTCACCCACGTTAATGATACAGGACTATTCACCGGAACTTTATTGTCAGAATTTGTATATATATTTAGTGTCACTTGAATTTGAATACATATATAAAATTATTTTAAAGACATTATTTCAATAAAAATTAATTTAAATACAATTTTTTTGGCAAAACATGAAGAAAAAATTACATATTTTCAAAACATTATCTTTTTATGGAAAATGCACCTATGATATTATTGTTTTGACTAGATTCAACTAAGTTTTCTGCAGAGAGCCTGTGAACTAGGATTTTTGAAACACATACTTTAGGAATGAATTATTTATTCATATTTTAATATATCAGAGTAGAAAAATTTTAACAAAAATATACCGGCTATTATTTTAACAGATAGTAACACTAAAAATAATGTGAATTTTTCAAAAGCTCTTGCTCTTGCTGTGTATAAAAGTCTTATCTATATATAAGCAAAATATATTATTGTAGAAGTAGTTCTCATAAGATGAGAATGTTTTGAAAATAGCATCTATTCTTCAAATTTTGTCAAAAAATAGCATTTAAATAAATTTTTTATTGAAGTAATGTTCTTAAAACAATTTTATATGTGTATTCTCTAATTCAGGTAACACTAAATATAAAAAAAAAATTTTCATTTTTACTCTTTTGCAAAATTATGGCTCCGAACGTAATCAAGTACCTTAATTCCGCGTAAAAAGTTTTTATTTTACATACGTTCAATTGATGCCTAACTAAATACAGGGTGGGTACAAATCATGAACCCGATTTTTAAAAATCATATTATTGAAACAATTGCATATATTACAATAAGTGATACATAAATAATTTTCATTAAATAAAATTATGTGCCATGTTTTTATAACCAGTTTCATGCATTGCCATTGACTTCTGAGCTATAGTCCAAATTTCAAGTCTCTAGCTCATCTGGAAGTTAGTATAAAATCAATTACAAAATTCCACCCGGACAGACATACAAAAAAGCGAGTTAATAAAAACGTGGTAACCTAGGGGTTCCTCTTTGACCCCAGAGTCACAAAATTAAATACGTAGACGCAATTCGACCCGTGCTGTCGACAGGTGGTCTTTGTTCTTATAAATTGGCGTTAAGTTCCGGTGTTACTGGACCTCTGTCGAAATTGCTGCCCGCCTCTTCGGAAGCCTTGGTTCGAGACTAGAACTTCTTTTTTCACATTTTCATGCATTGTCCTCCATTTTTGAGCTATGGTCCGATTTTCAAGTCTCTAGCTCATCGGAAAGTTAGTTTAAAATCAATTACAAAATTCCACCCGGACAGTCATACTAGCCTCTTCGGGGGCCTGGGTTCAAGATTAGAGCTTCGTTTGTCACATTTTCATGCATTGTCATTCACTTCTGAGCTATTGTCCAAATTTCAAGTCTCTAGCTCTTCTGGAAGTTAGCTTAAAATCAATTACAAAATTCCACCCGGACAGATAAGAAGGCAGGGTTATTAAAAGCATGGTAATATAAAAAGAGAAATATGCCAATTTTTTTTTTCTGTTACTAATGTTCGATGTGTGATTCTCGTGTTAAATGGCATACGTCCAATCTGGAACCCAGTTGTTCGTTCCATACATTTTATAGCATCTTTCTATCAATGGTTCGTAATGCTGCACAAATGTTTACTTGTCCTCCTCCGTTATTTGTTGCATCTCTTGTAAATAATACAGCTTGAAATTTAATTTTCTGCATAAAATTTTTCATACTGTTATCTGGGGCATTCCAAGTTCACAGGCAGCAATTCTCGTAGACTTCCATGGACTTCGAACAAAACTCTGCCTCGTCCTTTTCACTGCTCCTTCGGAGACATTGGCTGACCGCTGCTTTCTTTTTACACAAGCAACTTGTTTTCTTAAATTGATGATATCGTCCCAGAATGATCTTGCTGGTCGGTTCTTCTTTTCGGCAGCAATTTCTAATTGCATATTGTACCGAAATAATTGGCCGTGGGTAGCCTAGTGGTTAGAGCATCGGACTCCAGACCGGAGGGCCTGGGTTCGATGCCCGATGCCACCAAATACCCTCCGAGTACTCACGGAGTACGTGCTCGTTAAATCAGTGGGTCCGAAAGTCTTGTGGGTGGTCGCAGCAGAAACCACGGGTGCCGGGGGCTGGAAAATATTTCCTTCCCCTCTAGTTCCATGCCTAAATTATGGAGGGGGAAATAGGTGGTGTCGCCATCTATCGTGTAGAAGTCCAAACTGTCTCAGGCTCTGGCAACTTTCATTTCTTACCTTAGGACATGACAACAACAACACCGAAATAACTGAAGAAATTCGTATAGGCAAAGACTCTTTTCGGTCATTTTCACCATGTTTGGATTTCAGTCACAGAGATCTTGAATGTGCTGTTGGTCATTGGTGGTGGTAAAGAACTTGGAAAATTTCTTTTTACATTCAGATATCACTTATTGTAATTTTTATGCAGTAGTTTGGAAAATAAGAATTTTTAAAAATATCAAAATCTTCTCGTCTTTTGAAAAATTGCTCCTAAAGATGGTGTGTCATATTTAATTATTATTATTAGTGTAAATGATATTTGTACTAGAGTTATCTCAAAATTTAAACTTCGACATATTTTTTTTTTTTTTAGAATGTTACTGTGGTAAAAATGCCAAAAGTTGTACACTTAAAGGAAATTGGAAGAAATGCATTTGTAAAAAAGGCTATTCTGAAAGACTCGGAATATGTACGGGTAAGTATAAACAAATAATTTATTTTAAAAAATGAAGATAATATTCCCTTATGCTACGTATGATATTTTATTCAGATCTAACACGAAAAGCAAGTTTTAAAATAAAGCATAAAAATAGTATCGTATAAAGTTTACATCTAAAAAAATCTATCTAGTGAAATATCAGTTAAAATTTGAAAAGCATAATATTTTAGTAAGTTATTGAGCAAATAAATCTTCTTTAAATCCGGAAACACTGTAAGATACTACCGTGTTTCTTTGAAGTAAAGTGAATTGATATTATGAATGACTATCAAGGTATTTTCGTTACTGAATCTGGCAACTTGTGAAACTGTGCTATTTATTTTCAGTATATGCGCATAGTGATTGTTGTAATATTAATACACAAGATTTAGGAGGAATTTTTGGATTTAAATCGAAATTTCAGAAAAAAAGGAGCCAATCGCATTTTTTCTTTTAATTAGCAATCAATACCTGAGAATTTAATATATATATATTGGCTAACTTTTGAAAAAATTTTAATCCTCGTTCTGATACAGTTGTAACGGATCTATACGCGGTTTCACTAATATCACCTCATCTCTTTAAACAAAATATTTAATTCAACCAACTTTCATCGAAAAAGTGAACGTGATTTATGTAAATGAGGTATATTATATAAATTCGTTTTTCGCGAGTTGGCAAAGAGAAAAAGAAAGTAAGAAAAGAAGTGAAGAAGAAGGAAGCGAGTTGCTGTCACGTTGTTGTTGACACGCTGGAGTTAATACGTTGGAGATGTGCAAATAGGAGTATCATAAGTTTGAGAATTAATTAAAGATTACAAAGCGTGGAGCCATGGTCATTTGATCAGGCCGAAGAAAATTCCCGGAGTTTCCGGTGTAGGATCAGATGCATTAAAGGTTCGGGTACTGTACATTTGATTAAGTAGAAGCTAGTTATTCGAGTGTGACGTAGTTATAATTGAGCGTATTTAAGCTGTCTTAGATTCAGTTGAAGGTCTCTAGGAATATCCCCAAGTTATCGAATCTCACCTCTGCACTCTACCATAATTAATATACCTTAATTAGAATTGTATTGTGTCTGTTTAATAACTGTTAATAAGAATAAATAAATCAAATTAGATTGGAAATAATGTCTGTGGATTATTCAGTTCATCCTACACATCTAGCCGGGTTTACAGGTAGACAAGAGGGTTTGGATGTAAGGGGTAACCGAACCTTACCACACAGTTAAAGGTGGCCGTGGATGTCTTAATATTAAAGTTTTCAAGCTTCAATTTACATCCAGTGAGTTACGTTGCTAATTTCAGTCTTCATTAGATTTCCTTAAATATTCACATAAACATCAATTAAGTTTAGCTTTTGGACACCAGTGTACCTTATATGTCATCAGTACTCAAGTGCAGTGGCTCCCAACTCCCGAGCTATGGTCCATTACCGGTACGTGGATCAAATGGTACAGGGCCGCCCAAGGAACATTAAATTATTTCCATTTTGCTTACTGTGTCGTATTTCTCTTGGGTTTGTGCGACTTTCCGTGGAAATCACTTTATATTCATTTTTTGATGCAACTGCATTGTATTCTGTGAAGGCATATTTAAATACAATTTAATTAAACTTATTAAATAAAAGCCCAATTAATTTAAACAATCAACGTCAGCCTTCTCAGCGGGTAGCAATAAAATTATCAAACGCTGACTGATCCACAGCAATAATAATAAATTATAGTTTAAAAAACTAGAAAACACCCTTTTATAGCTAAGCGAACTAAGTTGTAACATAATCTTTTAGTCACCAAATCTGGAAAGGAGATCTGAAATGAGTCGCCAGATGCGGGATGGGATCTAAAAATGGGAAATCGTTAATCCTGATCAGGACAATGGAACAAAATTATTACATTATTGTATTGTCATCAGTCCTGGACAAGTGAGCAGAATTTCGAATTAATCTGACCTTTTAAAGTGGGTAAAAATGGAGTTGAAAGATTCCGTTACATACAAGTGAAGCCTACAAAAGGGTGTTAAAAAGATTGGAGAGTACTGCTTAATCGCAGATTTCTAAAAGTAATGATAAACTGTTGAGTCAAACGCCAACCAAAGTCAGAGACTGCACATGTGTATGAGGAAACTCGAAGAGCAAACCATGATGATTATTGATAATAAATTCTAATTAAATATACCAATATTCAAATAATAATTTAACTTTGAATGCATTTTTTTTCTTAACAGAATGCAATTGTGGTGAAAATTCTTTAGCTTGTTCCTTTTCCCGGAATGGAAGTAGGAAATGTGACTGCCGTAATCATTACGCTCAGAAAAAGGATACTTGCTTGGGTAAAATATTTAACTTCTAAAGTTTTCCTGATTTTTTACATTTAATCTACAACGAAATATTAAATCTGTCAAAAAGAATTTTATAAATTTTTAATAAATTTATGCATAACACTTTTTCGATAAAAAATTAAGGCTCAGTTTGTACTTAATACCAGAATAAATTAATAAAGTATACCTTAGCTACAAATCCTTTTTGAAAATAAATATCCTCTCATAAGCTTTTAATCTGGATTTCTTCTATCATAAGCTAAAGTGCAACGCATTTCCTATTTTTTGCTTATGTCACATACATTGAAGTGCCAAAGAATTAGAAAAAGAAAGTTAATAATAAGTTGGACCTCTTCTGGCCTTGATACGTAGCTGGAGTGTCATGAGTTCGAACCTAGAACCACTGAAGACGCGCGTTTGCAGAAGGGATCGAGGCACGTTAAATTTGTCGAGGCTCAAACGTCCTCCCGTTGGTGTGGTGTCGAAGTTAGGAGAGAGGGTACCAGCTCAGGTGCTGTCCTCAATGGTTGAAAATTACGAGGTCCGTTCACCAACAGTCCTCATGGAGCTTTCTAGTGCGACGTTAATATAACTCTCACTCTGGCCCTGATAATGGCTACCCCATAAAGAGGCATGCAATATGTTAACGGAAGTGTTGGCTTGCTAAACATTGACTTTAGCTGTCCATAATTCAGTAAGGGTGGCTGGTATTGTGTGATGTGCTTTTAAACCTTTCTCCGAAACTTCCAAAAATTGCTACGCAGGATTTAAGCGTAGGATTCTATGGACATAGAAGCCAGATTAATGCTTATCCAACCAAACAGTAGCCTACTGGGACCTGTGAGAAGTGTTAGAATGCCCCATTTTCATGTGGGCGACAGTAAATGGATGATGGGATTGTCGAGTGACCATATGTACCAAATAGCATTGGGGCGGTTGGTACAAGTACTAAAAATCCCTAAAACTGCCAAGTGGAAGCACCACAGACCATGATTGGGCGGTTAATATACAAAGACTATTAATGCTGTTAGTAACTTTATTTGACCTTCTCAAGAAGCCTTTTCCTGACCAGCCTTCTTCCTGCTATTGTTCTCCAATTCCTAGTTCTCAAAAACTAGGAAATCTCTTTCTAGGCCATCAATCCATCTACTTTGACCACTTCTTCTCACAATAATGCACAGTGGATACATTCCAGCCACGTCTTACGGCAAAGCCTAAGGAAAAAAATCCTCTCGTAGTTATATTGTACGAGTACGACCTTGGTTAAACTCAGTGAGTTTTTGATAATGGTTTCGTCGTCTTTTTAAAAGCACAGTCTCTTGACTAACATCAACTTACTACATCAAATCTCAACTATCTACAACGCTCACGAATTTTACAGCGCGTATTTAAAGTACACATGATTCGCATGCTCATAATAGGGCTACTAGCGCCACACTTATGCGCCTAGCGTGAAATTTGAATCAACGTCATCATTCACATGTATAAAACACGCCTATTAAATTTCGTTTTTTTAGCACAGGGGTGGCCAACCTTTTTGGAAAAAGTGCCACTATCTGATAAAAAAGAGTTTTGCGCGCCGCTTTAAACTTTTCCAACAAACAAAAGAATATGAAAAGGTGAAAAAATGGTACTTATAGGCTTATATTATGAAATTTTTACGCAAATAGTACACATTTAACGCAAGTCTAAGTAGTGGAAATTTAAAAACAATATAATAAATAAAATGCGAACTTAAGTTTTATTATTAAAATTTTCTTTTCAATTTCAATCAATTAGGTTAGGTATAAAGTTTTAAAAAAATGAATAAACAGAAAAATTTAATTCTAAATAATTATTAAACAGTTAGTACTTTCTTAGTGTGGTTTTTTATTTTGTAGATTTTTTACTGAGTCATCTACATTAAGGTCAGTACTCGAGGATACTAACATAATTGGGTTATTCTAGGTGTGCATCAGTTTCTCTTTTTTTCTCCAAAATCGAGACAAAAAAAAAGCCAAAGTGTGTTCACTAAAGAAGATATAAGATCAATCATGATTGGAAAAGAACAAACTTTTCTTGTAATCTTAAATTTAAATAATTTAAATGTCTTGTAGTATCCGTAAGAAAATCTTAAATCTCGAAGCCTATATCTTCATTCTTTAGAAGCAAGCCCTCACTATAGGGAGTTCGTTGTTTTCTCCCCAGATACTTTAAAACACACACTCCCTCAAATTCCAGAATCACACGAATGCACTTACTTCGGAAAACCAAAGCACACAACAACGAGGGAGTGCTGTCTACATTATAATTTTCCATTGTTATTAAATAAAGTGTATTTAAAATAGATTGTTTTATTTTGTATAAAACCACCCAATTTTAAAAAAAACAGTAAAAAAAATTAGTATTTATTATTATCTTTTCAAATTTCTTAATCTTTCAATAAGTCTTCGCGTGCCACTCTTACAACTCTGCCGTGCCACACTGTGGCACGCGTGTCGCGGTTTGCCCGCCCCCCCTGTTCTAGCACAACGCCTTCTTGGTGTTGGGATTTTTTTTCCATCAGTGTAATAAATTATTCTTTGAAATACTGTAACAGAAACTTGTTTCAGAAATGCTACGTCACATAAATTTATCTACCTTATAGCGACTTGCCTAGGATCCGGTGACTGCTCCAACGGAACTGTCTGCACGAAGGGAGACGGAGGCAAGAGCTTTTGCGAATGTCCACCAAACTTTAGAGGAGAGACGTGTGAAATCAGCATATTGTGTGAAAAGTTGGAAAGTACATGCCAAGCCATGGAAGCCGTCTGCGTGTTGAAGGATTCAAACGCGTACTGCGGTTGTCCTCGAGGGAAAAAAATGAATTTCAAGTTAGGATTGTGTGAAGGTAAGAAATTAGAATTGCTGCTTCAGTTTGAATTTTAGTTTTTGTTGTTTAGTTTGCGCAAAACTTACCACTTTGGCTGCAGGTTTGATTTCAATACTGATATTCAGCTGTCCAATCAATTCAGGCTTTATATATAGGATGTCCTCAAAGTATGGCTGCACTTTCAAAAATGAATTGAAAACAAGTAATATAAAAAAAAATTTATGTCAATTCCTACTTAGGTCAACAATAAAAAATTTTATTTTAGTTACTTTTTATCAAATAATTACAATTAATATAAATATGTATATACATACGATAGATCGCAATATAAAGTGGCAATTAATGTGGAATGGCGTCTAGGGGAAGGTTCGATTTTAATGTTAAAATAAGCACGCAGAGTTAAAATAACCTAATTTATTAAAAAAACACAACTAGAACATTTACTATCTACAAGGGGTTTTAAATAATTCGAGATAGCACCATACCAATTCCGAAAACACGTACTCTTTCTCAAACAACGGAGAGACCGATTTCCTCTGACCTGCCTTCGTTCAAGCTTTGGTGCCACTCCCAGTTTTTCTTTTCTGCCCCCTCATAAATACATAACCTCATCGTATCGCTCAGCTAAAATTCACGTGGTTTCGATTAGTGGTGCCATCTCTTACAATAAAAATCAAAAGAAATAAAAGAAAATTTGCACTCCTTTCCTACATTAATTTTTATTAATTATCATTAAAATATCGCATTGTCAACCGAAACAATCGTGTGTATAAAATTTCAATTTAACTGAATGCTTTAAAACGTGGGGAAAAAATCTTTTCTAGTTTTGACCCAAGTCGCTAAAAATAAAGCCAACGTGACTGTATCTGTAATTCTTGAAATATTTAGTTTCAGTTAATTAATTTTAACTAATTATAATTAAATATCCCATTGTCATCCAAAACAATCGAGTATAGAAAATTTCAGCTCAAATGAGTGCTTTAAAATGGGGGGGGGGACCTTTTAAAGTTTTGACACAAGTTGCCAAAATGGTCATTAAATAACCAACAATGATGCCAACTTGGTTTTGTATCTGTAATTCTTTAAATAATTAGTTTTAATCAATTTTTATTAATTATAATTAAATTACCGCATTGTCATCTAAAATAATCGTGTATATAAAATTTCAGCTCAATTGAGCGCTTTAAAATGTGTTTTATAAGTGATTGAAAATTTGAACAAGTTATATACAGGGAGATTAAGAACTAATAGTAGGAATTGAATGAACAAAGTTTTTCACTTATAGTTTTCTACGTTCCATAAAAAAAAAAATATTTAAGTATTCATTTTATGAAAGGCGAACTACTATAGATGGTGCAACGCCCCCGTTTTGCAACGTTCTTGTTCCCAAATGACTTCATCTCAAGGATAAGCTCATGTTGTATAGCATGGTTATAATCGAATTTAAATCTGCTACATAGGTATAGCGTAAATGCCAGACTACTTATGAGCGACCACTTTCAAAATCCACAATTTATAAGGATAAGAAAGATTTGTGACGATTGGTAGAGTATTGTCAAAAATAAAATCTGATCTGACAAGCAGAAGCTGAGATGAAGTTACCCGTATAGACTGGATGTGTTGCACGCAGCTAATGGTGTGCATATTGAAATCATGCAACAAAACAATGTAAAAAAAACTTTAGTATTTGTATTTGTATTAGAATGGAACATAAAAAATCCTAAGTGAATATCTTTGTTTATTTGTAATAAAAATTTGAAAGTGTAGCCTTACCTTTCGGACATCCGGTACGATATTAATATATTCAATTCTGCTTTTACACGAACTTCTCGTACGCGGTTTACTTTTATTTAACATAATCGACCCAAATTCTAAGAAAACATTGCTTTACTTTTATGTTTACAACTGCAACATTGGAAGCGAGAAATGTAATATAGTTTCTGTTTGTGAAAATTCCCCCGAATCTTATAACCTCAACATGGAATTTTGTCTGCTTTGTTAGTGTTCGAAGTGAAAAATACGTTTTGACGTTTTTAAAATTTAATAAAAAAATAGACAAAACACAATAATTAATTACTGAATTCTTTATTAAATCCACTGAAACATCGGCACCACAGGAAGCTAGTCCTGATTTGATTCAAGAAATTACAAAAAAAAAAAGGTTCGCCAATGAAGCACAAAGACGATAACCAAAGTCTTCTTTCTATAGTGATATAAGTACTGTAACAATCTCAGACAAGCGCATGCAATCACTGTCAGAGAAAGGCAACAAATAAAATGGAACTCACATTATTCTACCTAATTTTTGTGTTCAAGAAGTAGCGACATTGATTTTTTTTCAAATAATTATTTACTTTGCCTGATGCAAGTGTAATCTTTACGAAATAAAACGTTTTAAGATCCTTATATTAAAACTCTTCATGGTTTATTGTATTATGTAATATTTGCCAATTTATAAGACTGGAATCAATCATCCATTTTTTCATAGATGCAACATGTTTTTTATACAAATTTTTATCTAAGAAAATCGATTAGAGAAAAACTAAGTAATTACTGTAAAATCCGGCGTATAACGCGCACTTTTAACACAAAAAAGTAAAATCGAAATGTCCGGTTCGTGTTATACGCCGGGTATAAAAATAATAGCTCCAGAAATAAAGATAAGGCGAGCATTGAAAAAAATTTTGACTTCTACATTGATCTAAATACTGTTTATTTAAGAAATGACAAGCCAAATGAACTTAAAGTTCCACAAGTATACTATTTTTTTTCTAAACCTTGGAGTGACCTTAACGTCGCACTGTTCAGCTATTCGAGGGCTTTAGTTTACAGACCTCGTCATTTTGAACCATGGTCAAGTGACGTGGACGACACCTGAGCTGGCACCCCCCCCTCTCCTAACTACCACACCACATCAACGAGAGGACGCTTGATATCTAGGCAGATTTAACGTGAATCACTCCTCTGCACGGTGTGATGTGCCCACTTTCCTTTTCCCAATTGCTGGGGAAAAGTAGCCTAAATGGGTGGTCAAGAATTCTGACCTCTGTTCCCACAACCATTCCTTAGAATCCGAGAGTGGATAAATCCCCCTGCCTGAGTGGAATTTCCGTTTCCCATGCATCAACGGACGATAGTGTGTCTGGAGAGGATAGCCCACATGATGCACCGAAAAGGGTCCCACGCTTTGAGGAGCCGACGGACAAGAGATGTAAGAGAAAAGCCGAAAGAAGGAGGATGAGGGAGCCGGACTTTAAAAGGCAAGGCGTGGAAATTTGCGAGGGAGAACCGTTCAGAGGCCTCTGTAGCGAATACAGCAAGAAACCAACTGCGTTTGTACCTACGATTAAAGTCGAACAACGAAGCCGAAGGACTGTGGCTCTTATTACCGATGAAAAGGTGTCGACTTCGCTTGATTCTCATGATAGAGAGGGTGTTTCAGATAAGCTGAACTTTACTGTGAAAGAGACTAACTGTGATCCCAATCTCGGAGCGATTGTAAAAGTATTCAAGATAATTTTCACTTTAATGAATTGTTTTGATAAGCTGAATCAAGTCACTACAACGGCTTTTAAACCTTGGAATAATACCTCAAATAAATGCCTTGACATAAGAGCATTGCGTAAGTACATTTCATGTTTCTTCATAAAAAAAAAAAGGGGGTGCGCGGTACACGTCGAATATACCTAAAAATTACAGATTGAAAGCAGGGGCGTAGCTACCACCGTATCAATGATACGGGGCCCCGACACATGGCAGCAAAAAGTCGTAAGTTATTTTAAGAAATCCAAAAGGAATTTTAGGCCCCCAAAGAATCTTTGATACAGGGCCCATTTTCAAAGCACTTCGATCCGGATTAGCTACGCAAGCGCTTGAAAGTATAAGTGCGCGTTATAAGCCAGATTTTACCGTAATTAATACTTAGTATGAATTCTAAAAAATAAATTTTTATTCTAGATATATGCAATCAGGATAAATGTCTCCATGGAAAATGTGAAATATTTGGTGAAAATTTCAAATGCAGGTGAGGAATTGTAACAATAGTATTTTTATTTTCCGCATTTAAGTTTCAACAATTACTAATCTGTAATAATACCATGCATGTAAGAAACAAATGTTTATGGTGTTCTTCCAAACCGTTACCTATCCACTTCACTGGATATTCTATGATGTATGACTGCATATTGTTTTTAAGTTATTGATACCTAAGTCCTAGCATTAAGTTTTCGGTTATTTTTAAAACATTCTTATGACCTTCACTTCTTGATTTATATATGTATGACATGAATTTCTAAAACGAAAGATATCTTATATTCTACTACTTCTTAACCACCCTTGGAAGTTGATTTCAGCCAAATTCGGTCTTAGCGGATCTCTATTCAACAAAAGAAACGTGCTTGCCAAATTTCAATAGTTCAAAAACGTGAATTTGTTTTATTTACTAAGCCCTCTACAACCCTACCCTCGTCTTTGGAAGTCAATTTCTGACAAACCCGTTCTTAGAGGATCTTTACACAACAAAAGAAACATTCTCGCCAAATTTCAAGTATGTAGGTTTAATTGTTCCAGAGATCTCATCATGAAGGAGTGAGGAGTCGCTTTTCGCCAATATATAGATAAGACGTTGTAACGGGTCTATCCGCGAAACTGTCACTAATCCTCTTGGGGTAAATTTATTTCTTTTTAACTGTTGTTCTATTGAAAACTTTCACCCAAAGAAGAAGACTCGATTTATTAAAATGAATGGTTCTATTTGAGCATTGACTTTTAGGTACGCGAAGTTAGTGGAGAGTAGTTGAGAGCTAGTACTTACCCTTAAAGTTTGTACCATGAATTCAGGACCACCTTGTATAAATCGTTATTAATCTTGTATATGGTAAAAGTGTGTGTGCATACCAGTTAAATGGTATGGTGTATGCTAAAAGGTTTTTTCTCTAGTGTTTATTTAATCTCTGTAAAAAATTTTAATAAACATGTATATAAAAGTAGAATAATTTTGCTTTTATTCTAGTTTTTAATAATCTATTTTACTCAGTGATGCACTCAGGAATTTTTCAAAGGGGGGGGGGATCCAGGGTTGAAAGTTCCCCATTCTCGTATCATGTTCCAATAAGCCGCCCAACATATAATTTTGATTTTGTCAATTTTCGGGAACAAAAAGCAGTAAAAAATTTATTGAATAAATAATTAGCATTAATTAATAAAAATTTTTAATAACAATTAAATTTTGCGTACTATATACATAGGATTATAATCAATCAGAAAAAAAATCAAGGGTTTTGGAGGGGTCCGGAACCTCCCCCCCCCCAACTGTGTGCTACTGATTTAATTTTACTGCCCCCAGTCAAGTATTATATATCCTATAATGTTAATTTTTTCATTTAGTTGTGACGAAGGATATAGTGGTTCCCGTTGCGAAGAAAAAATTAAGTCTAAGACCAGTAAGTTCTATTTTGATTTAAATGTGTTTTCTGAAATATTTTATATATTAAATAATAATAACTAAGCTTAAAAAGTCATCTAACATTTTTTACTTAAGGGGTTTAACATCGAATGATAAATACTCTACGTAAGGGAAGTTTTTACTAGGAATAGAGCTTTCAAACCCAAGAGAATGATTCTCGTTTTAAATTTATTTTCAAATTTTAGATTAATGATAATGCATGTATTATGAATTACATTCCCCGCCTGTAAATTTCTTCGATAAAATTTTCAAAAATAATCTTAATGATTCTAAATATAGATTCAATTTTAAATGATGAATTATTATTTAAATATATAAATTAAATGTTTACAAATAAATAATTTCGTAAAATTTTAAGAAATCAAAATATTTGACTTGATATTTTGAATTTATATATTGTATTATGAATTTTTTTTCTCCTGAACAATTTGAGTGAACTATAAAAGAATATTAGGTAAATTAAAATTAAGTGTCAAATATGAAATATCACAGATTTCAGATATAAATGACATGACATGACAATCCACTAAATTAGGTCCAACGGCGTGCAAAGGATACTATTATAAGAAAAATTTACAATTTTTAAAAAAATACATGGAAGATAGCACCGAGGGACTTAATTTTTATGCTAAAAATTAAATAATATATCCTTTATGTAAGGATTTTACTGCATTCGAATTAAGGCAATTTTTTGCTAAACAGTGAAGAAATTAAGTTTTTTTTTTAAAAAAAAATAGTTTCCTTTACTTTTGCAATATTTTTTTATATCTATTTGAATATTAACAAACTATATCTTAAATTTCAGATAATTCACTTCTGTGGCCGATCATCTTTCTTTCATTCTTCATTTTTATCTGTATTATGCAATTTGGAATGCTTTGTTTATTGTGTGGCAAGAGAAAATAAATCAAAATTTTCTACAATGTAACAGAACATTGCTATATGCGCTATAAGAAAAAATAACTTTGCGCTCATCTTGTACATGCATATGTTGTTATATACATATTTTTATATAAGCAATTAAAGGTTAACATTGTTTAATGTAATCTAATTTATCTGAAAATATAGTTAAATGCCAGGCACGGCTTTAAACTCAAAACAATAAAGCAGTTTTGTTAAGAAAAAAAAGTTGCTAAATGAATCATTTGAAATGAACATTTTTAAATATACTTTACAATTGCAACTCAATGAGTTATTTTATACCTACTGAAAATAAATATGGAATTATTTTATTCAGTAATAAATTTTATAAAACTCTCAAAGTATTCATTAAAAGACCACATTGCACATCTCAAATAGCAAAGAAAATAATTTTGGACAGAGATAGGCAACTAGTAGCCCACGGGCCGCATGCAGCCCGCAAAGACAATCAGAAAATCCATTTTGAACCGCAATTTCTTTCGCGTGCGCGATCAAAGATTCGTCTTCTATTTTTCACTACAGTAGAACGTCCTTTATCCGAACGTTTATTATCCGGAGCGTCAAATATCCGAACCGAAGTCCGGATACGTTTTCGAACGATGCAATTCTCAACATTTGTTTCCTGTGAGGCCCAAAGTGACGGGAAAACCCAAGGTGAGGGATATTTGAGGAATTTCAGTAGCGTGATTTGGTAAACATCTGCGCGGAATATTAGGTCAGTTGGTTTCTAAGTGAGGGGATGTACACATACTCTTGTGTTGAGTTTTGTTGATGTAGAAACCTGTATGGCATGCGATGCAGAAGACTGTGGATTTCAAATGCTAAATAATGGCGAGATAGTGACTTCCGTGCAAGAAAAATCCGACCCTGTCGGCGATGAAACGGATGAAGACGAGGACAACAATAACAACGAAAATAGCTAGGGTCCGTCTAATGCTGACGTGTTTGCTGCGTTAGAGACAGTTGTGGAGTGGTACGAACACCAATCAGAGTCCTGTCCTGCTGAAGAGAATCAGATACCTTGCAGTGAAAAAACGAAGGTGTACAATGGTACAGAGAAAAATAAGTGATTTTTTTCCACAATCAAGGTAAAATTGCGATGTTTTGCACCTATTTTGATTTTTTTTCAAGCACGTTTCTCGCATGTGATGATTTTCAATACTGCATGGATCGCATTCGGTTTTCGGCTATTCGAACAATCGCGTATCCGAACGGTGTTCGGTCCCAATTGATTCGGATAAACGATGTTCTACTGTATTAGAAAAAAAGAACCTGAAAGTGTTTTTACTAAGAGATTATCGGCAGAGGATGAGCTCACAAGAAGATTTCAGTCTTAAGAAAATTGAGTCTCAATTCGATTTGCTTTGTTATCCCATTACTGCTGATATTGATACAGCACCTGAGGAGCTATAGCTTAAACTTATTGACTTGAGAAGTCAGATCAGATTGTGAAGATAATACTTAATGCTATGACACTGATTTTTACAATCCTTTGTCAGATAAAAAATGTCCACGTAGGAAGCAATTTCTAAGCAAATAACGTCCTAAAGTTCGTCCATACGGCATTGCAAAATGTAGGATTCGCCAACTGAAGGAAATCCTGAAAAGCTAAGTTTGAAATATTTAATGCGAAAGAATAGGTGGAAAAAGTCAATGATATTTTTCACTAAAAAGATCTCATTTTACTCTCTGAAACTTGCATCAGCATTAGACATAAAAGTACACGTTTTGATTCGAAGAATTCGTGAGAAATTATTTAATCCAGTGACCTCTGAATCAATTCTCAGCGGTTTTGGTAAAATGAAGCAATGAATGATGTAAGAAATTAATTCTCTTTCTCCATCGATGGATTGGACAAATCATGTACCCTCCAGTGGATCCCGGCCCATGCTGATATCGAAGGGAACGAGATGGTCGATTCCCTTGCCAATGAAGCCAGAACACTTGAGCCTGTAACTTCATCTACTACGGTCTTTGATGACAACGCAGTCGCAAAACAAAAGCTCTGCCCAAACCCACGAAAAAATTCTCGCTGCCAGAATTAAATTATAGCCGAGAAATTACAACAGCAATAACCAGACTAAGGACAAAACATTTTAAGGGCATGAAGATTCTGCCTGATGGATCCAGATCATATGTGGAATGCAGGCATTGCCCAGGCACGCAACTGGATCCCAAACACCTTTTTAGCTGTCCTTCCATTGTTGGTGCCCTTTTTAAAATAGACAATGACTGCAGCGCCGAACATTATATACTCGGATCATGCCATGGATGTTGCCACGGCAGTGATTCACGCCTTTGGCAATATTTGACTATATCTTTATGTTTTGTTATTACCATTTTTGCACTTTGTCATACACAACAACAACATTTACACAATAGTAAGTGCACCCATGTGCAATGAAAGTAATCGGCAGCCCATGATACATAAATAACCAATATTTCTTAAAAGCAACAAAGCAATACGCTCATGCCACTAGTTCAGGGGTGGGCAATTATTTTGGCACAATGGCAACATACTGGAAGCTGAGGGTAAAGGAGGTTCGAGCCTTTTTAAAATGACTGCATTCATTAATTTGCGTCTCAGAAAAGGATTAAATAGTACCACAAAAATCCATAAATATAAGTTCAATAAAATAGCTGCAGTTTTATTCAATTTATTTATTGTGATAATTTCTTGTCATCTATAGCTGAAAGAATTTTTAATCTGAAATAAAAATTTAATGTGACAAATGCACCCTGTCACAATGTTCTAGAATTTTTTTTTTTTTTCAGAAATCGGGGGTGAGATTGTGTTTGTTGAAATTCTGATCACAGAGCCCGCAAGTTCACCCAATGTATCTGTATTTACTTCATGCAAAGTAAACTTTCCTCACAAATACGTGAGAAAATATACCAACCTTAGAAAACAAGTTCTCTATATTTGGTCTTGGCGAGCCGGGGAAAAAAAGAAAAAAAATTTTTGTGGGCAACTATACTTGCCCACCCTTGCACTAATTGAATTACAAAAAAGTCACCAGTTTAATGGGTTATTTTTTGTATATTCTCTATTCATGATGTTCTGACCCGGAAGAAAACAATAACAATTTCTTGGTAAGCTTTAAGGTATCCGACTACTTGCGAAAACTTTTAAAAAAAAAAAATGGAGATATAGGGATTTTTTTGTTGTTGTTGTTTTTAGATTTGTTTCGTACATTTTAAGAACAATATGCTAAAATTAAGAAAAGAAAAAGAAATTATTATTAATAAAATGGGTAAAAATGTACAAAAAATAACATAAACGCGGCCCATTCTGTACAAAAAGTTTATGAACAAATTTTCAATTCTGATGTATTGCTATGTTATTCATTTTTGAAATGACCTTCAGGATAAAAGATATTTTAATTTTTACAAAAGTTAGAGCCCTTTATCTTAGTTATTATATGAAATTACTAAAAAAAAAAAAAAACGGTGATTATATTCACATAAGGGACTGTAAATTTTGTAATAAAACATTGATTGATAAAAGTGAAGGTTAAAACACTTCTACTATTATACAGAACATACACAAAAAATTTTAGTTAATTATTTTCAAAACTGTTTCAGCATTTGCTGGTCTGAGCATTTTCAGGAAAAAAACACACTTCGAGTAAAACGCGTTTTAAAATATGACATCTTGCTTAAAGTAATGGTAGATGCTTTTACTAAAACACTTGTAGTTTTTGTTCTAGTGAACGGAAAATAATAAACTCGGTATTTTATAAAGCTAATAAGATGACACAAAAAAAAATCTTAAAAGAATTGTCAATTTTTGGCAAAATTCGCAACTTTAAGGTAGTCGGATACCTTAAGCGCAGAATCAGTCCAAGGCGAAATGTACCAAACAATATTAATCTACCTTTAGCCAATATAGTTCCCCTTATAATAATCAAATATTGTTAAAAAAAATTAGTATTTTCTTTCACTTTTATTATTCTTAACCATATAGGTAATATAAGTTTTGTATATTTTGTTTCACAAATTTCTCTTTCCAAATAAAGAAGTTACATGCACGCAGTTACGTCTTAAGACTTCTTGAGGCCCTGGGCACTTATGCAAAAGTAGGTCACCCCCTACGACCTTTTTAAGAGTAGATGGTTTATAGCAAAGATTGTCCAATACTCGTACGAACGATAACCCGAAACAAATAAATGTGTGCGAATCAGAAACCTAGGCCCAAACCGGCTACACAGACAACCGCCTCTCGATAAAATGGTGTATGGTGGTAGGCCAAGACACGGACGAACACATGACTACACGCAGACAAATCGATGCATATACACAAAGAAATATTAAAATATATTATCTACAGTAATAAGAAAACGCACTCGTTTAAAATAAGCTTTGCAGTACTCTAGAACAGTTCCACTCGCAGGAATTCACGCAGATAATCTTTCTGTCTTATCACAGACGCACAAGCAGATTCTGCACGCGACTGAATCACACAATTTGAACCCCGCCAACCTTTATATAGCCTCATGGAAATTTTCAGAAAAGTCGATGCCAGAGATTTCTCGAAGGCTCCTCGGCGATATAAGTTTTCGCCAAATATGTCACCGAGGGCGATAAATGAACCGATCTGGTAACCCTGCTTTCGTCTTCTAGGGCTACCATAATCTTATTCAAGTTAACGCTGGAAAGAGTACCTTACCTGTAAAATTATTTTTACCACAGGCAGTGTACCACTGCAACGAAAATAATATACTTGGTGTGTGTTTCACTATGTTAGGGCAAAAATCCAAAGTTCTGGCTGTCTGGGAATTAGCTGAAGGTCCTTGACCAGTATTCGATGTTGAGATTTAAGACAGTTGGCACATATATTGCTTTCGGTTTAACGGTGGCGTGCATATGGCAATGAAAAAGGTGATATATTTTTGTCGATAGTATTTCGTTCGTCTGCTGCTTTTAGGAAGAGGTAGACGGGACATCTTTCGTTTCGAGTTCACGTGCACGAGGTAAACACAAAAGAGATAGCTATTTTTGTGTATAGAAGAAAAGTTCATAGAAATTCCCCTTGTTGCAATAAATAATAATAAATAAATAAATTTATTATCCTGTCTATTTTCTTTTGAATTTGGCCTATCACCCCAAGCTATTCCTCGAACTGGTTATTCAAATCTAGAGATTAATGGCTGGCAAATTTTTTGCTCTTTAAATTTGTAATTTGTCTGTCCAAAAATTCTGAATTAGCCTCTTGATTATACTGATAAAATCAAGTATTTGGCACAGAAATGTGCAATATTTTAGTAAGATGCTAAACAAAGCCAAATCATTTTTTAAGACTAGTTTTTTTAATAATTTGCCTCAATGAAAATACTTAAATGCATATCTGTACAAACTTATCACACGAACAGTAAAACTCAAAAAATTATAATTTATTGTTATAAATATTAATTATTAATCCGTATGTTATAGTAAAAGTTAATAATTTAGTAGTAAGCATCAATTTTGTGTGGAAACCATTTTTTCACACATAATATATAACTACATTTAAATGATTATATGCATATTTTAAATTTCACAATAATACTCATAGAAAAAACTTAAGCAAATTCATCTTTGGTTATCATCAATGTAAAAAAGTAAATTTAAAAAATCAGGGGAAAAGTCTGAATTTTTTAAAAATGAATCAATTGTCAAGCTTGATGGAAAAAAATTCCCTGCAATATTTTTTACCAAATAAGTCTTTTGAAAATATAATTCAAATATGTTTAAAGATAAAATAATTTTAATAAATCACATTTTATCAAAATAATAGAAGTAAATTTATATTTATCTTACTTATAAAATGTTATTTACAATAATGCAGAAATCACTCAAAAAATCACACATACATCCAGTGACATTTATTAAACACACCAAATACACATTTATAAATTACACACAACTGGCAGTAAATAGAGAAATTC
Organism: Trichonephila clavata; assembly: GCA_019973975.1. Classification (NCBI taxonomy): domain Eukaryota; kingdom Metazoa; phylum Arthropoda; class Arachnida; order Araneae; family Nephilidae; genus Trichonephila; species Trichonephila clavata. Next base: position 72,485 of record BMAO01001838.1, read on the forward strand.
TACATATTTATCATTTTCATAAATAAAGAAAGTAAAATCACTCATTAAAAAAGATCAAATAGAAATTATCTGAATTTTAAAAAAAAATTACTTGCACACATACATAAATCATTAACCCTCTTTTTGAATAGTTTTTTTTTTACAAAAACAAACATACAAAATGAAAATAAATATATTTAAACACCTCATTTTGTAGACTGTAAAAATAATAATAATGATAAAAAAGGAAAACTTTAACGAAAATTCTAAAAAAATAAATAAAACATTTTCTGAAGATTATTTAATTATAAAATTGACTAGAATGAAAAAATCATTTTTTTTAAAAGTACTTACAGTTTTGTACATATGCTACTACAGAACAAGAAAACATCAGAAACATGCAATGTACTGTGAATTACAAAAGACTAAAATTATAAATATCACAATTGTAAATAAAAGACAAATAGCTTTCAATTATGTGCATAATTGTACAGTACCATTGGAATTTGAGCAAATAAGAAATTATAAATATCACATTTGTAATGAAAGATAAATACCTTTCTACTATACACACATGAGAATAGTACCATCGAAAAGTATGAAGCATGCAATATACCATGAATACATGATGAACATAACTATAAATATAACATTTGTAAATAAAATACATATAATGTGACCACAATGAGAAGATCCTTCACAAAACTAGTTCAATCCAATACAGGATGAAAAAGAGAAAACCTCAATTAAGTTGCTAAACAGAATCTGCAATCCTGTTTTATCTTTAATTGGTTTAGAAGTGTGATAAATTGCATCTTAACCAAAAAGATGTACTCAAAAGTGAAACATTTTTGCTCAATTTTTAATAATTCTTTTATAAGCAATGATTGGCAAACAAGGTTTTGCAAAATTTCAGAATTTTATACCACATAATAATATATCATTTGTAAATTTTAAGATGCTTTTCCAATAAGACATGTTGATGAAATTTAGATTATATTCAAAGAAAACAGATTAAATTGAATGAAACATAGAATTATATTTTTGAATAATCACTTCCAGGAAAGATAAATTTTAAAAAAAAATTGTATACATCACATTTGAAGTAAATTAAGTAACACTAAAACATGAACTAGAAATTTAACTGCAATTTTCAAATGAGTCAAGTAGTTAATATCCTATCATATCATTTTATCAGCAATAATATAAGCAATGGATGGAAGAAAAAGAGAAATTTTAATAAATGTAAAAATAAAATGGAAAGAGAATTAATACAATTATTTTTTTATATTTTAAACAATTATTATACACCTTCTTAAATATTGCTCCTAATATCCCCCTTCCACCTTTTCAACATTAAAAAGGCAGAAATATTGGTACTTTTTCCATTTGGAAAAACATTGGTGAAACAGTTTTTTTTTTTTTTTCATTAGATTATTTACCAAACACAAAATAAGGTAATATAATCTCAATTTCAGATTCAATTCTTAAATTATTATTTTGTTTGGGAGGCCCATGAAACTTTTAATTGCTTCCAATATTGAAGAAGAAAGGTTAATTTTTTCATACAATCATCCCCAAATAAATTCCTACAAATATTAAGCCATTTATTGCCAAGCCATACCTCAATGCCATTTATAGATAATTAAATTATTATTAATACTATTAATAAATTATTACTGGCATTTAGCATTTTTTTCGTTACATTTTTATGTCACTCCAAAATGGAAAAAAACTGAAATATTTAATCTAAATAAAAATTGCAACATTAATCCTGTGTGACTTCTGATTTTGCTAAACTTATTTTTGAAATTCTAATGAGAAAGAAAAAAAATGAAATCAAGAGTGCAACATAACTAACATAACCAACAGATTATTCTATATTTATCAAATATGAAATAATAAAATTGCTAAACATCACATAATATGAACAAAGTCATGTTTTTTTTTCTCATCATGGCTGCATTATATCTTTTTGGTATATGCATAAGCATGCTGCAAAAATTCATTATTAATAAATACAAAATTACAGACAACAATATATGTAAATATATCACAATGAATAACACTTCTTTTAAAAAATGTTTTTGTTATTTCCTGAATATTTTAGCAATATATATCACACTTACAAATTTTAAATGATTTGTTGAAAAAAAACTCACTTTAACACAAATTAATACTAAGTTTCATACATTACACGTAAACATTTTATGGAACTATATCAAGTTTTATACTGAACATCACAGAGATGAATCTGTAAAACAATAAATTGCTTATCAAAACAGATAGTTTAATTTCTTTTGTAGAATAAATTCCCAGTATTAAGATAAAATGGTACTTTTCCGTGTTAGAAAGCTGTTGGTGACAGTTAAATTTTGGGGGTTTTTTTGCCAAATTAAACATTAAACACAAAATAAGGTAATAATCTCAATTCCAGATTCAATTCTTAGATTATTATTTTATTGAGGAGAAATGAAAATTTTAATTCCTTCTAACATTGAAGAAAAAAAAGATTATATTTTTTAAATAATCGACTGACGATTTTTTGCTGCATTTTTACGTCCCTCCCCAAATACGGAAAAGTACCCATAAAATTATTCCATATTAATTAGAAGTTAGAATATATATATATATATATTATATATATATATATATATATATATATATATATGTTAAGACCATACCTTAACATTTAGCAAAAGTGATTTGTACAAATTTTAACAATTGCACATCACAACACCAAATACATGCATACATAGAACACTTATTTGAAGCATACAAAGCAAACCTACTTTTCATTGTACACAATTCAGTGGGATCGGTTTTTCTGCAGCAAGCACCACATAAAGCTTCATATTTATATGAAGAGATAATATAAAGCAATTTTGATACTTACACATTAACCCCAAGCCAGCGATTTATTGCCAAAGATAAAATACATGCAAAAGATTAATCATCAAATATTTTTGGTGCAAATAAAAATGTGTTGAAATTTATCAAAGCCATTGGGTTAATATGCAGGTACCACAATTTTTTTTAAAACTTCACTTGAATATGTTAAACACTGGGGTGTTTTTTCTATCCAAGGGTACAAATATGTATATTGCCACAATACTATGCAGCTGGATCTTGTTTTAGAACACATCTTCATTCAATGACAACTTGGCAAATTATTGTCATCACATGGAATAAATGTCTAATACAGAAAAATGAGCTGTTGGCACACAATATGGTATCGTTTTTTCCTCCTTTATGAAAGGTGTCATCTAAACTAGGGTTTTGCCTATTATGCTTCAGAACATACAATGTTGGATTTCAAAGGGAACAAGCTGGAACCTCTCATGTTTGAAATTCAATAAATGATAAAATAAATAAATGGCTTGAAATAATATGTTGTACAACAATGTTATTCCATATTGTACAGCTTTCAAATTAAAGCAATCTGAAATGTCATTTTTTAAAAAAACAAAAAGTACAGTTTCTTTTTCCCTTGAACGTTTTTTTGGCTGTCCTTTTCTTCCAACACAGCCAATATGCTTCATAATTTTGAGTTACGGTCAGATGACGAGATCAAACTACACTCTGTACACCAATCACTGGTTTCCACAATGCTTCTATTACACATAAATATGTAAATAATTCTTTCAGTGAATCACCTGAATAAATTACATGTCATACATGTAAAATTTTTCTTTTGAATGAGCAAGGTATGAAAAGTGAAATTAAATTTACATACTTCATATGTTTTGTATACACTGGCATAGCTAGACTTGAGTGAGCCCTGTATCAAAATTCCTTAGGGGCCCTTTTTGGAAAAATAAATAAAAATGGTAATATTAATAAATCTTATATGAGTGTCAAAATATTACACATGTTGGGGCCCTTGTAGCTTGGGGCTTGTATTATTGATACGGCTGATACAGCGGTAGCTATGCCCCACATCACACTCCCATTGAGAATGCATTAATGCCAACACCAATAATAATTGATTGAATAGAGCACATTTACTGTACAGACAGCATACAAGATTTCTCTTCAGTATGTTTTCACAGAAAATCTATCATGGAGTAAATATCTTGTTACAAACTATACACACATATCCTCTTCTTTGATCTTTACCATTTGTATATATGTATCTATTGTTTTAGATGAATTTTTTATGAGTAAATGCTTTGTTAGATACTTCATATTGTACTTATGGAGTTTTTCTTTAAAAATGAGTAAAAAAGTTACACTTGCAAGCAATATTGTTCATTGTTTACATTACTCTACATCCTTTTCTTCTGTGTGTCTTAATGAATGTGAATACAAAGCACATGACTGAGTAAAACGCTTGTCACACACATGACATGCAAAAGGTTTTACTCCAGTATGGATTCGCATATGAACACGCACATAACTTGATCTTGTAAATGTTTTTTCGCAAATATTACACTTGTGAAGATTCTCTTTTGTGCGATTCTCATGTATGAGCATGTGTTCTTTTAGTAAATGTTCGCGAGTAAATGCTTTGTCACACGTTTCACATTGATGAGGTTTTTCACCAGTGTGAGTGAGATAATGCATTTCTAATTTATCTTTTCGCGCAAAACTTTTGGTGCATATTGTACATGCATGAGGCTTCTCTTTATTATGAGTAAATGAATGATAGCGTAAACCACTAGCCTGAGTAAAACCTTTGTTACATATATTACATTTATAAGGTTTCTCACCTGTATGAATACGGACATGGTCACGAAGACATTCAGACCTGGCAAATCCTTTATCGCAATAATCACATGTAAAAGGTTTAAAGACTGTATGAGTAGTATGTGTGAGCAAGTGTTGCTTTAGTGAATACTTATGAAGGAATGTTTTGTTACAAGTGTCACACTTTTCAGGTTTATCACCAGCATGAGAGAAAAAATGCAAATCTAATTTAGACTTACGTGCAAATCTCTTATTGCATACAATACATTCGTAAGATTTTTCTTTGTTATGCAGCTGAGAATGATTACGTAAAGAACTTTGCCGAGTGAAACTCATATTGCAAACACTACACACATAAGGTTTCTCACCGGTATGAAGTCGTAAATGAGTATATAGAGAATCTACCCTATTAAAGGCTTTGTAACACACATTGCATGAAAGAGATTCTGCATGGTTCTGCATGTGTTTCTTTAAAGCCTTATCATCAGTACATATTTTAGTACACAATGTACATGGGTATAACTTCTCTTTAGCAAGTATTTCCTCCATCTCCTCCTCAAGTGTAGGAGCATATAGTCTATTAAACTCTGTAGTGTCTTCTGAATCATTATGCTCGACAGGACCATCTGCAATAGTTATTGTTTCAATGCATTTGTCAGCATTATTGTCTGTATTCTGTCCTCCATTATTTTCTGTATTCTGTCCTCCATTATTTGAAGTATGTGTGTCTTCAGAAGGAGGAAGAGGATCCTTATCCTTATAAAAGCAACTGAGAAAAACTATTTTTCTACCACAAGTATCACACGCGTCAGATTTTACTCTATTATGGAGAAATGAATGATATTCTAAAACATTAGGATCACTGCAGTCTTTTTTACATGCATTGCATATAAGAGATTTTTCTTTACTTTCAGGATTAGTAGATTCTTGTTGTGAATCTGAACAAACAGGTGTTTTATTGTATTCATTAGATTCCTGAATCTTCTCTTTGTTAAGAAAATGTAAGTATTCACTTAGATTATTTTCAGGAGGTAATGGTGTAGTACATTCATTATGTGTGTTATCCTTATTTTTTGCACGAACACAAAAGTAATCACTAAGATCACTTATAGAGGTAAAAATTTTGTCTCCTAGTTGCTTTGTCTCTTCAGTGTGTATTGGTTCAATGACAATATTTTCTGGAAAAAATGTTTCAATATATTCATTGCTTTCTTCATCCCCATTTATATGAGCAGCCAAATGCTCATCAAGTTCATTTATGGAAGAAAATTTTCTATTACACACATCACATATTTCAGCTTTCATTTGGTACTGCCTGTTAAGACTACTAGTAGAAATAAACATTTTTAACACACAATGAAGAGAGCAGGTTTCAATAAAAGCTACAATGGATGATATAACTGATATGCAATATTACCCACATTCAATACATCAGACTGTTCTTCCGAAGAATTATAGTTTTGCCTAGATCTCCATGAAAAAGCAAATTACTTACGTTTGAAAAACCTGGCATAAATTACAGAATGTCTAATAAATTCCAAGATGATCAATTTAACCAACAACAGTAATATGCAGTAATAGAAACTGTTATCAGCTGAAGAAAACTTTAAAGCAGTTTGTTATATTGCACACATAGCAAGTTTCATATTCAAAAATTATCTGATATATATAGTTTACTTTGCAAAAGTTGTGTCTTTAAAGTATTTTGTTTTACATTATATTAGATCACATAATAACTTTTAAGGGATATGCTACAACTTATAAGCCGGTTCTGTGTTCATTTATAGTTACAGTTAGAGTGCTCAAAGACACATCATCTGGAACATCGAAAACTCCAATAAATTATTTGAACTGTTTCAAGTTTGTATGTTTCTTAAGAGAAATGATGGAGAAAAATTAAAAAATTAGCTACCTTTTCCTCATAATCCCACTAAAAAACAGCTTTCTAACTTATTCTCGATCGGCAGCAGAGATGGAGGCAAGCCTTTGATCGCTTTTAGGCACAAAGAGCTTTCTATCGTGGAATATGATCATTCCAGAAGACGTCATACGGTTGCCATGGTAACACTTAAAAAGTACATAATGCCAGAAAAAATGGAGAAATTAGAGTGTTTATCCTTAAAAATTCAGTTTTCAAATAAATATAGACGATAGACATAAATAAAATACTTTAAAACAAAATAGATGAGCAACATTTATAAACTACTTAAATGAGGATTACTATTAGTGGTTTTTGAAAAAGCATTAAAATATTTAGGGTCTGTTTTGTTTTCCAGCATCAAATATCCCGATGAGTAAAAACCAAAAGCTTTGGTGACAGATTACATTTAGAAATAATTGTGGCACATAATGCCATTAAACTTTGCAATAATTTATTTTTTCGAAAATTTCGGATTTTTTTCTCAGAAGAGAAATTAAATATCCTCACAACATTTGAACACTGCCTGAATTATCCTTCGATCACTCTGATGATACAAGATATTCTATACAATTTTTACGTGTACAATTTTCTTCAGATTCTCTACATTAGCATTTTCTGACACAACACAACACACACACAGCTATTATCAAACAAACTTTCAAAAATGAGGGGAAAAAACTTTAAAAAAAATTAAAGAAAATAGAACATTGGCTGTCTGCTGTATTACAATCAATAAATCTAAAACCAAAACCTCGATTTTCAGGAAACTCACGTCCCTTTCCAGTTCACACAGACCTTTCTTATGGAGGAGGCTTATATTTTTAAAAACGCGATGACGAAAGGGCCGAGAGCTAATCTCTACGGAAAAAATTAAAAATATGTTAGTCTATAGAGGTTTAAACCTTCCCCCACCCCTTGTGTACGCCACTGTCCCACTCCCTCTTCCAATAATTTAAATTGTTCAGTGATGCCGTTTGTTGGAACTCTGGGGCCATTATCGTCCTAAATTTCAAACTATAATTCAAAAGGCATTAAAACAAATCGAAAATAAATAGTTTCCTTTCTCTGCTTCTCATCTAACAAAATCCTGTTATTTAATTGAGTCATAAAACTTATATTATATCTTATATGCCTCTCATCCATTAGAATTTCATAGTTCTGATTACGTCGTATAAAGTTGCGTAAGTCAGCACTAGAGATGAATGTATAATATGGTTTTCATTCTACTGCTATTTAAAAAGACGTTCGAAATACAATTGTTTTAAATATAAAGGGATTGCATTAAAAAATATCTCATACGCGACCAATGGCACACACAGGAATTTTTCAAGGGGGTGGGGAGTCGAAAGTTCACCATTCTCGTATCATGCTCCAACAAACCGTCCAACATATTCATTTGATTTCGTCGATTCTCGGGAACAAAATTAATTATTAAATAAATAATTAGCATTAATTAATAATATTAATTATTAATAACAAATACTAAATTGAGTTTTACGTACTATATACGTAGGATTATAATCGAACGAAAAAAAATCAAGAACTTTGGGGGTCCGGAACGGGGGATCCCCCCACCATAAATACTGCGTGCATACACTGCGCTTAAAATATAGATGAATGCATTATATGTTCTCTTAGATTTTATTATTATAATCAACTAGGGGAGGCACCCCCTGTCCACCTAATGGTGGACCAACCTCTATTGTACAACTTATACAACTGTTCAACTCATTGCTCAAATTGTAAAACAATTATTTACATGTATCATGTCGTTCTATTTTTTTTCAATGTATTGTAAACACGAAAGAAAGAAATTTCAAGTCTTCATCTCCGCATTTTAATTTGTACTTCAAATTAACGTCTCTTCAAGCAATGTTCTAGTCATCATTTTCATTAAATTGCACTGAATTTTTATTCCGTTTTTGCTTCTGCACCTTGGCAGAGCCTCATACAATTGTTCATGAGTAAACATTGTTTCCTTCGATTTTACACATAAACGGACTTTTCCCCTGTTTTATGATAAAAATTGTAAGACAACGCCGTCCTTTACATTGTAATGACGTTTCAACGGAAACGGCGATATATTGGAGATACAATCAAGTTGGCATCCAAATTTGGCGACCATGTTTGTGACCATATGAATGCTTCTGGAAATTACTGGAGAAATCTGTAACATCACTATCTATGACTTAAGCCGATGTTTCGAGTGTCATGATAACTGTAACTGTGTAATGGAACTGAACTATTGTAACTGTATATATATATGGTTGTTATGTGGTTGCTGTTGTGAGATGACGTTGTCACCTGATGCACAATAAAATATTTAACCAAGAACTGTCTGATCGCTTTACAAACGTAACATGGTGTCAGGAGTGGAAGCGTAGATCGGATTGAAAAGATATCCACTTGCGTAATGGAAGCCTTCCGACCCCCTGCAATTTTCGCGAGGAAATGTGAAAGAAAAATGGCGAAAATGGAGGCAAGAACTGGAGAATTATCTGCTTGCAACAGAAAAAGATGATCGAACAGATAAAGTTAAAATTGCAATCCTGTTGAACCTATTGGGCAGTGAAGGACTTGAAATATACAACACCTTCAAGTTAGAATCGAAAGGGAATTTTTCGGAGGTTCTTCAAAAAATTTGAAGAATACTGCTCACCACGACAGAATGTTGTGTATGAGCGTTATAAATTTTTTTCATGTGTTCAACTGGAGGGCCAAACCATTGAGACATATGTCACTCAGCTAAAGACTCTAGCATCCACGTGCGAGTTTGATAACCAAGAAAATGGATTGATTCGTGACCGCATAGTGCTGGGAATCAAAGATAGTGGGTTACAAGAACGACTCCTGAGAGAAAATAACCTCAGTGTTGAAAAAGCTATTGAAATCGTCCGGGCAGCTGAAGCGAGCCGGGAGCAAATCAGAAATATGAAGAAAGATACAGCCACAATAAACTTCGTGAAGGAGTATCAGAACAAGCCTAAAACCCAGTACAACTGCAAGAAGTGTGGACGAAAACACAAACCTCGAGAGTGTCCAGCGTTCGGAAAAGTTTGTGCCAAGTGCAAGAAGAAAAACCATTTTGCTGCTAAATGTTTACAGAATACAAAGAACATTCATGAAATGAACGTTCCTGAAAATGAATTGGTTTATATTGATTCTGTGAATGAAGATGAAAATAAATGTGCAATGAAAAATATACAGAACTATAACGAGTCAGATTGTAACGTCCAAAGAAGAAGTAACCGCGTTTGTAAACCACCATCTTATTTGAATGATTATGTTATGTGATTAATAACTTAAAGAGGGGATGTCATGATAACTGTAACTGTGTAATGGAACTGAACTATTGTAACTGTATATATATATATGGTTGTTATGTGGTTGCTGTTGTGAGATGACGTTGTCACCTGATGCATTATAAAATATTTAACCAAGAACTGTCTGATCGCTTTACAAACGTAACATCGAGAAAGCCGCGGAAGATGGGGGGGGGACACCTAAAGAAATCCAGGACCCCTTTTAACCTCACTGGCGCCCTAGGCACTTTAAATTATGACGCCCTCCCCAATTTCCAGAGCACCTCCCCCTTCTTCAGTTTTTACCTTGTGACGGATCTATACGCGGCTCTACTAACCCCTTCAGGACTCTTTAAGAAAAATAATTAATTCAACCACCTTTCCCCGAGTGAAGAAAGCGTGTTTATGCAAATAAAGTATATTATATAAATTCTGTATTCGCGAGTTTTAAGGAGTTAATTGGTTAGTTGGAGAGAGAAGGATCGTGAAATGATTAAGTGCAATCGGAGTTTATCAATTGAGGATTACTGAGAGAGGATCAATCGACGGTGATTAAATCCGGATAAGTATCGCCTTCAAAGACTCAAGTGTAGGACTTGACTTCATAAAAGTACAGGTATTGTGATCCTTATTTAAATAGAAGTTTAGCTTATTAGTGCGCGACGTAGTTTATATTGAGCTTGTTTAAGTTATCGTAGAATCAGTTGAGGGTCCGTATTATTATCCCCAGGCTAACGAGTCTCACCTCCACGCTCTGCTATCTGATTTGTTATCTAAATTAGATTATTATTGTGTCTGCTTGATATTTTGGTGACAATAAAATAATTAGAGTGAATCATGTCTACTGATTATTCAGTTTCTCCCACACACCTAGCCGGGTCCGAGGGTAGACAAGGGGGTTCAGAGAGAAGCAGGAACCGACAGGCATTACAACCTTACCAGTTTTGGTTCGGCCTTTTTTTACGAAGAAACCTGAAATGTATGTAAGCAATGCTCTTACGTTTTTAAGTCATTTATTTGTAGTATTATATCTCAGGTTTTTGATTTAAAAAAAAATAATATACTTCTAGAACTACAACTGTTTGAGTTCATGAGGTATGTCATTTCTTTTAAATAAACTGTATTTTGATATATGTAGAAGCCTATTTTTTTTATGCTCATCTCTTTTATTTTATTTTTAAAGCTGTCCTTTTTATATCTTGCGTATAACACGCACTCTTAAATTTCAATGTTATTTTTTGTGTTAAAAGTGCGCGTTATACGCCGGATTTTACGGTAAATTTTTTTTTCCAATTCACTTTAATTTCCTTTAAAATTTAAACTATCTATCGGAGTCAACGTATTTAAAAAAAAAAAGTTCTAGCTAAACACTTTTCAGTGACTAACGAAAATCGTCTCAAACCTTACGAATAAGTTTTCAGATTTGCAGTCAAAATAACCGGTCCTTCAGTGTAACTGTAATTCTACTTTTTCGGTTAACATAGGTTAAGTGGATTGTATAGAACTACAATCTAATTCATCTTCTCAAGAAAAATTTGATCTTGACTTAAATAAGATGCATCTTCCCGGAGAAAAATGACTTTATTATAATATCACAGTCATTTTCATTCATGTAATCGTTGTCTTTGTTTGGAAACACTTGTATATGCAAGCAGATATTTTTAAGCATGAAACACCCAAAAAATAGAAAGATTCAAAATATCTAATGAGCATCGTAAAAATTTGCAGAAACTTACGGTACCCTAGTGAACAAGGCGATGAATTCATGGCTGGCATGTCATGAGTTCTAGCTTAGCACTTCTGAAGACCCGCCGTGCAGAGGAAGGCCGATGCAGGTCAAATATCTCGACGCTCAAACGTCCTGCTATTGGTGTGGTGTAGAAGTTAGGAGAGGGGTGCCAGATCAAGTGTCGTCCTCGTCACTTAATTATGGTTCAAAATGATGAGGTATGTCAACAAAAGGTCCTCATGTAGCTGAGTGGTGCGACATTAATATATATACATTCGACTCTCGATAATACGAACCTCTCACTAATTCAAAGTATATGCCTAGCCCCTAGAAAAACTCCTGATATTTCGAACTAAAACAATACGTTTGGGTACACCCAATATTTCGAAGTAAAATTTGTGGCTAGCCAGAATACAACACGCGATAATTCGAAATGATCTAGTAAAACTCGACAGTTCAAACACTCACTATCGTATAAAGTCCTGCAGTAAACAGGTTGGAGCTTATATGTTTTGTGTTGTATTGTCTCTCCCTGTAATGTAGTCCCTTTGATGACCATCGGAGTTGACTTTGATAACCCTGACAAAAGCTAAGGTGTCAGTAAACAACTACGCAGCTTTTTCTTTCAAAATCATGTTGATGCGGACTTTTTACAAGCTTTATTTATTCTAGAAAAATCTATTGACAAAGTTAGATTGAATGCCATAAAACAAAAAAGATAACAGATTTTTTCGTCAAAAAAAAAAAATAATAATTATGTGCTATATGTAGTTGTTGTTTGTACGGTATGTAGTTGTTTAGTACTGTATGTAGTTTATGTACTGTTGTAGTTTTAATAGTTGTTTTAAATACATAAATGTATTCTTTTAATACAGACTTTTAACTGCTGTATAATATTTATACTTTATAATATGCACTTTTAAAAAATACTTTAAAATAATTTTATACACATGTTCAATTGTTGTTTTATTGCATAGTTTCAAATTTAAATGTGCTAGAAAAAATTTTCTCTTCGTGTATTTTGGAAGTTTTTTTCTATCTTCTTGAGAATCCGAACTCTTGATAATTCGAAGATTTCTATTGGTCCCTTCAACTTCGAATTATTGAGAGTTCACTGTATATATTTACTCTCTCACTAAAGCAGGTGACTGTGGTAGCCAAGTGGTCAAGGCAGGCCTGCCATAAGTTCGAGCCCAGTTCCAATAAAGGCCCGCCGTGTAGGGGAGTGATACACGGCCTCCCGTTGGTGTAGTAGTTATGAGATGGTGGTGCCAGCTCAGGTGTCGTCCCCGTCACTTGACCATGGTTCAAAATTACGAGGTCCATCGCCAAAAGCCCTTGTCTAGCTGAACAGTGCGACGTTAATATTCATTCACTCACTAAAGCAGAACATTCTAACTATAGAAACGAAAAATGTCAAATATTTCATTAGTTTATAGAATCTAAATTGTTTTCTTTCATTTTATGATGAAAAAAATAATCATGCGTTAACGAAGTTTTTAAATTATTGAAATATGTTAACTATATATACCTGTATATATATAAGAAGCCCAGTAGCTGAGTGGTAGCGTACTGCACCACAGGTCCGGGGCTTATGTCCCGGGCTATGGAAGGTCAACTCAGCCTTTCATCCCTGCAGAGGGTCGATAAATGAATACCAAGCTTTCTTGGGAACTAAACACTGGGGGTTTCGTGATCTTATGGTCAGTCCGTCACGGAACATCTGCTCATGCACCTCAGCGCCCAAGGTCCGAAAACAAAGTTGGGTGAAGTAGGCCTTGGCCCTCATGGGCTGTTGCGCCACTGAGTTTAGTTTATATATACCTGTAATCTAATTTTTTTACGTTGGTACATTTTACATATGATCTGAAACCATTCGTTATCTTCTGGAGTAGTTCAAGGAACCTAAATGTTGGATATTCCTAATCTTTCACAATAATTACTTGTTTTAGTTTATATTCCCCCTGCTAATCTTTCTTGCAGCAAAATGTTGTTGTTTCTTATCCTCGAAAAAGATCCGACACTTGTCAAATCAGCCCCAGAAGGTTGTTGATCTCCAAAAAATCTATAATAATAAGGGGATCGCATGTTAAGTCCCCTTTATAAAGTCCAATGCATCCCAGAATGTGAGTTTTAGGATATTTTGTAATAAAAATACAGGGTGTCCCAAAACGACCGCATAAACTCTGCACAGCTAGATTCCTCGTTGGGAGTACATAAAAATTGCTTAAAGATTGCTCCTGTACGATTCATAGTTTATGAGAAAAATACGTAAAACAAAGTATGACGTCACTTCCGGTGCAAGAACAAAACACTATATTGAACATATCAACAGCAGTATATGCACAATTTAAGGCAGATGTTCAAAATGTCCACCGTGCATGTCGATGCAGGTTTGAGCACGCCGTGGAATGGCTGTCATCACACGTTGCAACATCATGGGTCCACCAAAGTACAAGCAGCATGCAGACGAGCAACTAAGTCCATTTGTGTTGTCACTACGTCTCGATATACCAGTTCCTTGAGATGGCATGTCGCAATAGTCGCAAGGCATGTCGCAAGTACATGTCGCAGCAGTCACGAACGGAATACATGGCCACCATACGAAGACTACTGGTAGCTGCAAGATGCAGCCTTTTAAATACCAGTTCAACGACGGCTTAACGTCATTCCACCGCGCGCGCATGCATGACGAACTTTTTATAAACATTATCGTCTGGAAAGATATGCAACTACTGTTGTTGATATATCCAATAAAGTGTTTTTTCTTTCACCGGAAGTGACGTCATACTTTGTTTTTCGTATTTTCCTCGTAAACTATGGATCGTACAGGAACGCTTCTATGTGCAGTTTTTATGTACTCCTAACGAGGAATCTAGCTGTGCAGAGTTTATGCGGTCGTTTTGGGACACCCTGTATATAAAAAAATTATTTTGCAATTACTTTTAATTTATTGAAATTATTACTTTTAATTTGACGTTTTATAAAAAAAATAAGAAACAATTTCGACATAATACATTTGTACATTGCCGACATAGAAAGAAATAATATATAATAAAATACGCTTAACACGAAACCACTTAAGAGGAAATATTGATTAACATGAAATAATACAACGATCCCTACAAACAACTGTGTATTTTCATGCATTTTTCCTCCCTTCTTCTGACGAAACGAAAATTACTTTACACGAAAAGATGGAGAAGGAAACTGAGCCGACATTTAATGAAATTTTCGAGAAAGATTCTGTATTATTGGACTGTCAACTACTGCATCATCGGAAGAATTCGTTGCAGTAGATTAGTGATTCCCAAAGTGGTCTATATGGACCCCCTGGGGTCTATGATGATCTGCAAGGGGTCCACGACGACAACAAAATAATTTGGGGGTCCATGAGGTGTAAATGGGGGTCTACGATAGTGGCTCTCATCAAACCAGATTGTGACTAATATTAAAAGGAAATTTAATCAAGTGGAAACTAGACTTACCTATTTAACAGATTTATTTACTAAATTTAATGAGGTTTAATTGCAGTTACAAGGCAACAGCATAATTTTTATTAAAACAAATTCCGTTTCAGCATTTCTTGCCAGCATTAAGCTAAAGAAGCATAATTTTGGACGTCGCCAACATTTAAATGCCCTTTTTTTAGATTTTGAATCTAGGTTTGAGAATGTTTTGACTATCGTAGTACCACAGTAGACAATGAACTCATGTGGTCACTTTGAAAAAAGATGTCAGATTATACGAATTAAGCTTTAGGAATATGCACTAACGAAGATCTTAAAGTAAAGTTTAGAAACGATGTCAACAATTTTAACTTTAAAAAGATATACCTGTTATTTATTCCATATTATGGAATATCTTGAGAAAGTTTTTGTTTTTCCGATTGAGAAGGAGTTTTAGTGCCGCTTGCCAATCTCCAAAACAAAAAAGAAAGAAGAAAATACTGGACACTATTAACCGAGGAGATATATTTAGTGTAAAAACCTGGTAAGATTAATGCCAAATGTTGAAATTTATTATTGCATCCTCAGATTTCTCCCTTCCTCTAAAAGCTTTTGTTTGTTGCTCTCAGTTATTTAATGCATTAATTATATTTTAATTTAATTAACTAACTAATTAAATTAACTAATATGTGTTTTCTTAAGTTTTAAACTCTTCTATACTTCCCTACAGTTAAAAAATTTAATTTTTTATAGCTCTATATCAGCTATCAAAAACACATTTAATTTGATAAATTTGCATAAATTTGATATTAGGTAAGTAGGGGGTCTACCCGAAACTGAAAAACCTGTCAAGGGGTCTATGAGGGTAAAAAGTTTGGGAACCTATGCAGTAGATGATGATAATGTGTGTGCAGCCCCAATTATGGCAGACAAAGACATTTTGGGATTCGTTCAAAGCTCAAAAAATATCGTATATGCAGATACCGACGATGAAAATGAAATGAATAATGCAGCTCCTCTCTGTTCCCACGTCATACGAAATGGGGAACATCATAAAAAGTATGCGCAGTTCTTTAGACGCACAGTCTCTCTCCAGTTGTTGAATGAATAACAAAATGAACGACATCAAACAATTTGTTGACAGTTTGATGCTTTAAAAGACAATGCAAAGAAAATATCAGATATTTTTCAAAAATTCAATAAATGTTTTGTTTTTCCAAAAAGTTTGAAAATCTAGTGTAAAATTTCATTAAGTTTCTGTAAATGTTTTTGTTTCATTGATTGTTATTAAATACATGCAAATATACATATCTATGTAGATGAAATGTACTCTAATAAAATTAATTTTGTTGAATATATGGGGTTTTTTTTGGCAACATCCTTAAACGTGAAGAAATATTTCAGTAACCTCTGTTTCGTATTACTCGATTTCCACTGTAGTTATATCAACTTTCTTCTTTCATCTAAAAAAGGAAAATAAATTATACATAAAAATATAAGTCTAAGCCAAGGATTTTTTTTAAAAAAAATTTTTTATCTGCATTCTTAAAGTTTTTCATTTTTAAGAAAACTGAAATGAAAAATCTTTTCCTTTTTTAAAAAAAATATTCAGTTTCACACATTTTTCTAATAATTTTTCCTCTTCCGTTATCTTTAAATATATTAGCTTAGATATATTCAAAACAAATACACCTCCTACTAAGCTCAAGAAATGTTATAAAAATCAGTTGAAAGAGAATGTTTTTTATTACTGTGACTATAATAAAAATTTTACTGCAATAAAATTTTTAACGTATTTATGAAATAGCACCACTAGACTTTAATTCATTTCGAATCTTTTCAACATTATAAGGTAACTGGAAAGTCTGCGACGACGAAAAATTAACTTTTTTTGCACCAAATTGATTGGTAATTAACTTACTTAAATTAAAAGCAACGGAAGTAAAATTTTTACGCTGATTTATCTGTATATTTACGTACCTGTTAACGTAAAAAAACTTCCATTTTAAATTGCATATAAATCTGTATGAGCAATAATTAATCAATAACTATTTTTTTTTATTTTCAAGGCATGTTTTATATTTTCAAGTACCTTTAGGTACACTTTGCATAAAATCATCTGCTTATATAGCTATACAATTTTACAGAGTTTTTGTAAACATAACAATCCATAAAATGAATAAAACGAAATTTTAAAAAATAAATTTATAAAATTTTTTTAATTTAGTGACTCAAATTTTCTTTCAATTTTATGTAGAAATTGTGCTATATCAAAAATTTGTAAATGTTTATTTGAAAAAAAAAATCATTAACTTTGTTAAAAATTTTTGGAACTTGTAGTATACAAAATATCAGCACTATAGGTGAAGTAGATTTTGAGAAAAGTGTACCGCGGAATCACCAAAAAATGCATTTTCAGAAAATTGCAAATAAAGATATTTTCATCTATGATTTATAATATAATATTTTTTTAATACAATAAAAAGCCATACCGTTATTCATTGGACTATTTTGCATCGTTTCTCAGTTTTTAAATTGTAAGCTTAAAATTCTAGATTATTTAGAAGTTTTTTTAATTACTCTTTTCCTACTTCATCAACACGTGTTATCAACGATTCACACCTTCTTCCACTTAAAATACCAAAGTTTTATGCCTATAAGTTTTAGTATTTTTATTTCACTTTGAACATCATTATTAATCGATAGTCAGAATTTTTTGCACATATTTTTTTATTATTGTAAAAATACACAAAGAAAATGTCTTTGATGAATTTAAGAAGTTAATTTGATGTATAATTTGAATAAAATTCTGTTTTTAAAAATTATAACACAAGAATATCTTTGTTTTTATATTCATACATATGAATATTTATTTATTTCAAAATAAAACCAACAGTAATAAACATGTAGAGTTTTCATGAGTATGCAAATGTTAACAATAAGCAGTTATGAAAAACGAAATGTCAATTTTACAAGCTGTGTATTTAATTTAGAATAATCCTCAAGATCCACTTGTGTACTATATCCATTTAATTTGTAATTTAAGAACTACCTGAGTACTTATAAATACAAAACTAGATATAATTAACATTTCAAAAAACAAAATTTTATTTCAAAATGTTGTAACTAATCATTTAAATTTTCTGTAATTTTTGGACATAAAATGTAGTTTTCAATAAATTTGAGCATATAATGTAGAAAAATTACATTCTTTGAAAAGAAAAATTAGTTTTTTACAATACATATTAAATACGATACGGATTTTGAAGAAAGTGTACCTGAATCACAGTTACATCACATTTATTTACAATTTTAAAATTCAATTTTCTAGCGTTATATTTATCGAATTCTCATAAACATTGCATCTATGGATGCAGAAAAGGGCCCTCTATTTCTTAAAAGTAAAATCAAAAAATACAAAATTTGAAGCATTTTCACGTCCCAGTTACCTTAACTGCATTTATTTTTAATTAGTTTTCTATTAACTTGAGAGATAATTATTTTTATACAGAAATTAATCTTGTTTGCGAAACGTTTGAGGATCTCGAAATTTCCAACTAAAGAAATTAATAACATAAAAATGTGTCGATGTGTTATTATTTTTCATCATTCTTTTAAAAAGTGAAAAATAGATTGTTCAATATATTTAATTTTGATACATTTAATACATAATACTTTATGTTTTAAGTAAGCAAAAAAAAAAAAAAAAATGATTATCCGAGTCATATATTTATTGTATGGATTTAATTTTTATTAACGTTTTCATTCTAAAGCAGTGTGAAGACCAGTGGTTTCCAAAATTGGGTACGCGTACCTTCAAGGCTACGCTGAGGGATACTTGGGTACGCCAAAGTAGGTTCTCACACACATATATTTCATATAGTGTTTTAATAATTTTTTCCGAACACCATCAAAAAGTCTGAAGATCACTGCAAGAGGTAATGGACTTCGTAATTTTGAGCCTCAATCAAATGACGAGGAAGACTCCTGAGTTGGCGGTAATTACTACACGGCGATATTAAAATTACGCGGGGCGATTTTTTACCCTTCTAACATCCAAACCGTTGAGAATTTAGGCTACATTCATTAGAATGCATTAGCTCCATTGTTCTATGCGACAGATCTTCAGGGACTCGCACTTCGTTTACAACATCGCTGGCCACAAAAAATCGCGATTATTATCTTACAGTTATCACAAGAAGTAAGAAAAATTATTAAGTTTATTTTGAGGATGCCAGTTCACACATGACGCCCTCGTTATTGACAGTGGCTGAAAATTACAAGAGGCCTTCTGTTTGCTTCCAATGTGGCATTATTACAATCAACCAGCATGTAACGGTTTTACTTCAAGGATAAATTTATCAGAACAATTTTCACTGACATTGAAACAATGTATGTATTAAATTAATACTTTCGAAGAAATTAATTAATATATACTCTTTATTACTATCATAATAGCCCAAAATATCTTCCATAGGGGATAATAGCCTTTGTTGCTCCATATCCCACAAAACCATAACTGTAATTATATACCATCTTGTGAAAAAATTGTCAAGCTAATAGTAGAAAGCTATAGTAGATATTTTTGAAAGGATTGTCAAAAATTAAAATCCTAAAAATATTCTTTAAATTACTGCACAAAAATTTGGGATTCTTACTAGAAGGATTATTCAATAAAAGAATTACAAGAAATTGAATACATCCATCATACAATTCATCATATAAATACTATTTTTATTGATACTGATATGGTAGCACATATACAAATAAAAAATATAAGCTTCAGACAAAGAATTATCACAAAAAACAACATAGCACATTGCAGAATGCATTTAAATTCATATTTAAATAAGTATTTACCAAAAAGGCTTGAAATAACAGATATATATATATATATAAATATGCAGATTATGTTTATCTTCAGAAACAAATGCTATATTAAACTATTCTTTTATTCCACATTGTCTTTATTTATATATAACAAGTATGTATTCTTTCTGGTTATTATGGAAAAATTTGAATTACATATAACACACATATTTTAGCATTTAAAAGCACAAATTCTTAAACAGTAGTTATCAAATTGAGAGCAGTAAGTAGAACCTACTGCTCTCAATAAATTATTTGTATTTTGTCACACTATTAAAACACACACACTTCTACACAAAGAATAAGATATACACATAAAATCTTTTGAATTATATGAATAATATTTTTAATAAAAATTTGTATATCAAAATATATGTATATATAAGAGTTTATTTTTTTTACATAAAGTTGTATATATTATATGTACATAGAAAAATTTTGAATAAAAATTCTAATTCCCCAAGTCTTAATACACATTTTCAACATAATAGAATAACTGCAATTCTATTTAAGTATACAGAACTTTTATAAATCTATTAAATTAAAATGGGGAATTTCAAACAAAAACAAAAAACATAAAAGGGACTTTTTAAAAAAAAACTGGTAAATCTTGAAGAAATGGTTAAAAATTGCATTACTTTTAAATTACAACACACTTTTACTTACAACAGAATTTTTGAAAATTCTATTATAATCATTATATATAATAATTAATAATTATTTTTATCAATTGTAGGAAAAGGATGTATATGAAAAATACAAAAATTTTATAATGAAATTGGACAATTGCAATTATTGTTCATTCACATATTATAGCAATCAATTAAATAATGTTAATTAACTGCCCTTTCAAATTTTTAGTTACTGTAGCAAAAAAAAAATCTTTGAAATAGATGTAAAAATTGTTCAGATTAAAAAGCAAAATATACATTTTTTTAGAAAAAACATTTAACTTCTACTTAACAACTCCTTACAGTAAAATAATATTTACAACATTGACTAGAATAAGGAGATTAAAACAAGCAAAAGAACATCATGTTAGGAAAAATCATTTAATTTCTATTAAAAAACTATTTTTTGAAATAACATTTATAGCATTTTCTAAAATAAAAAGATTAAAGTAAACAAAAAATTCATTTTGTAGGGAAAATATTTAACTTCTATTTAAAAACTCTTTTCTTCAATTATATTTAAAATATTGACTAGAATAAGGAGATTAAAACAAGCAAAAGATTCATCGAGTTGAAGAAAAAATATTTAACACTCTGCTATTTAAAAATCCTTCTGACATAGCATTTATAGCTCTGACAAGAACCCAGAGATTAAAACAAGCAAATGATGCATTTTGTTATGAAAAAAAGATTTAATTTCTATTTAAAAAACTCTTTTCTTAAATAACATTTATAGCATTGACCAGAAGGGATAATAGCCTTTCTAGCTCCAGATTCCACAAAACTGTAACTGCATTGACTAGAATAAGGAGATTAAAACGAACAAAAAAGATTAATTTTGTTGGGAAAAATATATTTTACTTCCATTTAAAAAAGCTCTTTTCTTAAACATAACATTGACTAGAAAAAGGAGATCAAAACAAGCAAAAAAGATTCATCTTGTTGAAAAATAAATGCTTAACTTCAACATAAAAACATTCTAAAATAACATTTGTAGCAATGACTAGAATAAGGTGATTAGAATAAACTAGATTCATGTTGTTGGGGGAAAATATGTAACTTCTGTTTAAAAAAACTCTTTTCTTTAATCAAATTTATAGCAATAACTAAAATAAGGAGATTAAAGTAAACAAGAGATTCACATGTTCTTGGGGAAAAAATATTTAACTTCTATTTCAAAACTTTTTTCTGAAATAACATTTACAGCATTGACTAGAATAAAAACTCCTTTTTGAAATAACATTTTTATCATAGATCAGAATAAGATTAAAATAAATGCATTTTTTTTTTAAGTTTAAATGTTGGTTTTGTGGGTATTATTTCAGTAATTTTTTTAAGTGTTCTTTTTTTATCAGATTCTGTATGCAATTTATATAAATATGATCAAGTAGATTGCTCACATTTTGTAAATATTAAAATAAATTTGAGAAATTTTTATTTCCAATTATAATGTATAATTATCAATAATTTAATTTAAAAAAAACTAATTAATTTTTTAAAGTTCTAAAATTGTTCTAATTTAATTAAATCAAAAATCCAAATACTTTCATTTAAATATAATCAATATTATGTTAATATAGCTTTAATACATTTTCCTCTCGGTTCATTAAAAGAATTTTCATAACATTTAAGAATTTCATATAAATAAAAAAAATATGAAAAGTTCTAATGTAAATATACCATGCAAGACATATTCAAAAATATCACACTGAAATTTGAAAAACTTTTTAAGAAAATACAAAAATGGCATCATGTTATTTTTCTATATATAGATAGATAGATGCATTTGATGTATTTAAAAAAATAATTTTAAAAACATTCCTGAGAAAAAAATACTTTAGTATTTATTAAAAAGGAAATATATTTCATTTTAAAGCATACTTATGCTTCAAACTAAGATATTAAACAAAACCATATGAAACTTTAAGAAATTCCAAACTATGGTTTGGATTTCTCAATATCACAAGTGCTTAGAACTCTTTTACAAAGGATTTTTTTAAACACAAGTTCCTTGATATTTATCAAGCTAAAAGACAATTATTAAAGGGGATAATAGCCTACATAATTCTATCCACCCATCAAATTTTTAAATGAAACACATGCACAACGTACAATTGTACATATAATATTCATTCAGTTCATACTTTTGAATATCAAAATACATGCTCACATATTTAAAGAATATTCTTTTAACAGTAAAACTACTTTTTGCATATGAAATTGCAAATCTGAAATGATATATTTAAATGTAGAATTTTAAAAAAATTCAACACTGAAAAATAGTTTGAATCACATATGTACTTTAATGTATTTATTTATACAAATATTTACAAACCCTGAATACTTATCTCTTTATACTACTTTTCTTTATAATTAGCTGATTCAACATGGAATGATTTAGATTGAAATCTCTGTATACATATAAGACTTAATTTTAAACTTAAAATTACCACTTAATTTCAATAAACTTATTATTTAAATTTTAAAAAAATGGAGTAAAATACAATAATTATGAATAAAAATATCCACTCAACTTGTACTTTCAGCTTTCTAAAACCAATATTTTTATTTTTGTTTTAATGAAATTAAATTTATAAATAAAATATACTCTATCATTGACATCTATCTCTACAGAATATAAACAATTACATTACAAATAACTAATGAACTTCACTTATGTGCATTGTGTTGTTATAAAGATCACTAGTGTAGCTAGTCCTGTATCAAAATTCCTTGGGAGCCCATTTTTAGAAAATGAATAAAAAAGGTCACTTTAGTAAAAACTTCTTCGAAACTATCAAAATATTACACATGTTGTGGTCCCCTGTTACTTGAGGGCCCCATATCATTGATATGGTGATAGCTACATCTTTGATAAAGATTCACCAGGTAATATCACATAAATGTAAAAAAAAAAAAATTCATTAAAATTAAATTTATGAAATTTTCATTCAATACATCAAACACAAGATTTATGTCGAATGCATGACTATTTAACATAGATTATTTACATGAGCAAATGTTTTCTATGCACATTGCAGTTCAGTATTCTCTTATAAAGTTTTATGTATATTCAAATGGGACTTAAGACTTTTCCTATGAGCATAACTTTCACCACATACATTACATGAAAAAGGCTTCATTTTAGTGTGAATTAAATAATGTGACAGTAAAGTACTAGCCTGAGTAAAGCGCTGATCACACACATTGCAAAAATAAGGTTTCTCTCCTGTATGAATACGTAAGTGGACACGTAAATTAGATAGTGTGGTAAACTTTTTATCACATACAATTGCACATAAATATTTCCTTTTTCACATCTTCCTTTTTCTCCTGATCATCTTTATGGGTTTCTTTGGAATGTAACTGTAATTTATACTTGTTAACAAATCCTTTGTTGCATACTCTACATGATTGGGGCTTTGCAGCAGTATGAATACGAATATGGTTGAGATAAGAAGTTGAGAGAACAAATATTTTGTCACATACTGTGCAGGTATAAGGTTTCTTTTCAGAGGGGTTCAATGGTTTTTTTAAGCTATGCATTTGAAGTATAGCCTTCTTTTTCACATCAGATAAATAAAGTTTATTTTTGGTGACAGTGAGATAATGTTTTAAGTCATGTTTCTTTTCCATATCAGATAATTGAAGTTTTTTTTTAGCATGAGTTAGATAATGTTGGTTTAAATCAGACTTAAAAGAGAATTTCTTGTCACATAAAACACAATTATATGGCTTAATTTCTACATGAACTAATGAATGATTACGTAATGCATCAGATTGAGTAAAACCTTTGTTGCAAACATCACACACATAAGGTTTCTCAACAGTAGGAATACAAATATGATCCTGAATAGTATTTGGATCCCTGAATGCTTGCCCACATATGTTACATTTATAAAATTTCTGCTTAAAACAAATTTTATGCTTAAGCATATGTCTCTCCAAAACATTCTCATGAGTAAAAACCTGATTGCAGACATCACACTGATAAGATTTGTTACCAGCATGAAAGAAATAATGAGAATCTAATTCAAGCTTCAGAGGAAATCTCATGTCACATATATTACACACATGAGGTGTTTCTTCAGAACAAGAAATTGGAGGGAAGCTTGATGCACTTGCTGGAATAAAAGACTTATTTCCTCTTATTTTCATTTCATTTGCTTTTAGGGGAAGATGTGTATCTTTAAACTTATAATTTGATTTAGTAAGTGTATTGTTAATTACGTTACTCATACAAGCTTTCTTTCCTGCATCTTTACAGAAATGATCTCGAAGCTTACATTCAGAACAAAATGCTTCATTACACCCAAGACAGGTGTGATCCCTCTTTACATGAACATATAAATGTCTGATAAGATCATCTGCAATAATAAATACTTCATCACACACATCACATACAACAGCATTTTTTTCAGAATATATACGTAAATGTTCGCTGAAACAAATTTCTGATCCAAATGTTACAGTATGCAAACCAATCTGTTGTTTCTTCTTTTCTACAAAAATACATAAATGTCCATTAAGATCATTCACTGTCTTAAATTTTGTTTTGCATATATCACACATGTGATTCATTTCTAAGTAAATAGGTTAATGTTCACTTAGAATACTCTTAGAAATTTGTGTTTAAATACTTGCAATACAGGCATAAAACTTTGACAAGATCCATAACATATACATTTGTAATTGATGCTACATTACTGAAAAGGGAAACATATCTTCTCATCAAATAATTACACTTTTCATCAGATATATCTTCCACAAAACTGGAATTTTGAGTTGATTTAGTAGAAAATCATTCAACTTATTTAATACAAAGCTATAAAGTGTCAGTTTGAAACATATACAGTACTCCTAGTATTAGATCATTTCATTTAAAAAAAGCAAGATGATTAAGTAATTATAATTTTTTAAAAAAAAAAAGAATAATTTAATAGATTTTTGGGTTTTTTTACAATTTATATTGATATGTACCTGTTTTTAATCACCGCTAAAGAAGTAGAAATTGCATTTTTTATGAATCCGCTATTGGTTGAATTAAGCTATCTCCAACAGGTAAAAAAATAGAAGATGAAGAGCAAGAAGCTTACAGGTGTCAGCGCATGGTTTCTCCTCCACACAAATGCTTCCTGATTGGCTGAAAGCAAAACACAATAG
Organism: Trichonephila clavata; assembly: GCA_019973975.1. Lineage (NCBI taxonomy): Eukaryota > Metazoa > Arthropoda > Arachnida > Araneae > Nephilidae > Trichonephila > Trichonephila clavata. The sequence continues at coordinate 98,257 of BMAO01001838.1, forward strand.
AGACTAAATTGATTCCTATTAATATAAAACCCGTGCTGCCATCTATTATCTATAAAATAAAGTTCTTTAATTAAGCTGTTCTGTTTAAAATTATTCTTTTGTGAAAACCCGAGTTTGTTGTACAAAATATATGTTTTACGGCTTTGAATAAATGAAAACGAGTCGAAATGTTTCGACAACTAACTGTTATTGACACTGTTTTTTAACGGTTTTTAAATATTTTGAAATCACAAGTATATGTGTCATACTTTAATTATCATAAGTCTATTGTGTCTCCGCTCTTCATGGCCGTGGTAGCCTAGTGGGGGTAGTTAGGAGAGCGGGTGCCAGCTCAATCATCCTCCTCGTCACTTGATAATGGTTCAAAATTACGAGGTCCGTCGCCAAAAGCCCGCATGTAGCTGAACAGTGCGATGTTAATATTCACTCACTCACTCCCAGTCTCCTCTCATCCACAAATTGAACAAGAATAATTATTTTTGATCAAAAATTGCAGTACTCCTTGTGTTAATTAAAAAAAATATTATTAAATATTATTATTCTATAGAAAATTATTTCCAATCATACCTGATTCCTTTTTTTTTCCAGAACTTAAGTTACTATTGTATATATTTACCACGATAACATGTCAGATGTTACACATCGTATGCGACTACTGTAAAGCTGCATTCACACCAAGGCAGTCAGCGTAAAGCGTTGAGCGTCCAGCCAATCAGAGACTTCATCTCCGGCAGTCGAAAAAGTTGTGATCCCAACTTTTTAACTTAACAATAAGTTAACTTCAGGCGTCTGAGCGTGCATAGCTTAGTCACATGACGCACTCTTAACCAATTACAGATGAAAATGCTTTTATAACCGAATTTGAATTTTTATGATCGTTTTAGCGCAATATTTGTTTGAGATATTTTTGATCATTCTTTTTTGCGAACACTTTTAATACAAATTCTATATAAATATGGCCAATAATGACGAGAGATTAATAATAGAAGTACAAAAATACTCTCATTTGTACGATTTGGCAAATAAAAATCACAAAAATAAAATTATGAGAGAAAATGCCTGGAAGGAAATTGGAGTATCCTTAGGACTTTCTGGTAAGTTAATTTTTTACATTATATTTATCTTTTACTCTTGGAAAAAGTTGACGATTGGTTGAATGTTGAGCAATTGTGTAATTAAATACAAACTATATAAAACAATATTTTATATATTCGTATACTTGGGAAAAAATCTGTAACGCCAATATATATATATTTAAATATATATAAAATACATCACAAAAATATAATTAAGCAAATGTTCAAGATCATATGAATCCTAGAGTACGACATCCCATTTCAAAACAAATATATATATATATAACATTGAAGCACTTTTCGAAAACCAAGTTTCTTAATAAAAATTACTTTTTTAAAAACAGAGCATAAAAAAAAAAGTTTTATATGTGTTTGCAATAAAAGTAACTATTTCAAAAAATACTTTCTAGACTTACAACATATATATTTTAGGGTTAATTTATGTAGCATATTTTGATATATTCAAGAAAGTTGAAATGTGTATTAAATACAGTGTATTTTAGATTTATAGTATGAAAATATTTTGTACTATTTTAGATTTTGTTATTACTACAATTTTATGCTTAAAAATGCAATCCACTTTATGCTTCTTATCATAATTTCTTAGCTCGCATTTAGACCAGTGTTTCTTAATTCCATGTGCCACATGGATTTTTGATGAATAATTAAAAGTGCAGGGGTCATGTAGCTTTGAAAACAGTATTTGCAATTGCTTCAAAAAAGATATTTATTTTTCCTGCTTTTATATTTAGTATTTTTTGCCCAGGTGTAATTGACATAGATTCAAATTGGCTTTCTTAAAATCAAAATATTTGTTAAATTGCTGTAAACTAATGAAAAATATTCAATTTAATTATCCATAATGGTCAGATATTTAATGAAATTGGTCACTAAATTTTTTTTTTGTAAAATATATCTTTCACATTTTTTTTATATTCAGGTGGGCTACCTACAGAAAAAAAAAGATTGATAAACTAGTCTAGACTAATTGTGTTGAGCATATTAATTTTGTGCTCATATTCAACACAAACAATAATATTTTGAGATAAATTTTGTATGGGGGTTGTATTTAGATCATAGTTCTTTTTTCACATTATTTAATTGTCCAATTGAGTTAATATATGTAGAACTATTTTTTTAAAATTTTTCTTTATTTTAGGTGATGTGTGTAAAATCAGATTTAAGGTCCTAAGGGATCGATATCGTAAGGAAAAAGAGCATTTCCAAGTGGAAGCGAAGCAAAGGCGCGAAAGATTTGGCCTTTTTCAGAAATGCTGAGTTTCCTGGATCCCTATATGCAAAAAGGAAGGTATGTCTATTCTTATGACTGTCTGGATATTTTTAGAATAAATTCTTTTATGTTAGAATGATAAATAAGCTTTTTATTATTTTGAAGTACTTGGTCAAACATAACTGGAACAACAACCATGCCAATAATTGTTCCTTGCATTGAGGAAAGAATACAGTTTGAGGGAGAGACAGGAATTGTTCAAGAGGCAGAAATTGTTCAAGAGGAGGACAGTTTTAATTTGCCTGAAACATCCCAGCCTACCCCTACAAGTATGTTTATTTTTCAAAACATGTTTAAAATTAGATATTTTTTTTAAAAAAATATTTGTATTATTTTAAAGTTTGTATATTTTGAAAATTATTTAATACTAATGAATTGAATAAAGGTACAATTGCACCCCCCCCCCAATTTATGTAAATGTAAAGCATTTCACAACAATTTTATTCATATTCATATGTGGTTGTCCTGTTTTGCAGATGTATATATATAAACATCTTCACTTGAACTGTTTAAAAATTTACAATGGGCCAGGTAAAACTTCAAGGTTATCCACAGTTTGCACCATGATGTGTGGATTTCATTGTGGTTAAATGTGCCATTTCCTTTATTTAATGAAAACTAAAAAGGCTAAATATATTTACTTTTAAAAAATTATTTTGGAAATAATAAGATGTTTTATTATTTAGCAAGTCGAAGACAAACACCGAATTCTTAAAAAAGAAAGAGAGCAAGAGAAGAGTTGATCGATGCTGCATTGATGAAGATAGGAGGAGAAACTGACCCAGAAGATCATCTATTCGAGTTTTGCTCTAAAAGCATTAAAAAATATCCAGCGGAAGCCAAAAATGAAGCACTGGAATCCATTGCAAATTATGTATTCCAAATGAATAAAAAATATCTTCAGTAAATTGTGATGAAATTCTTTATATAAATTAAAATTCACAATTATATATGTCAATGTTATTGATATGCATATAATAACTATATGTACCTGAAACTATCTGTGTAAAAAGTATTTTCTTACTGTGTTCAGGTGACAGTTTAGCGTCACTTCACCCATTCAGGACCAGGCGATATTACCTGTTAGGCTTTATTTCATTTAAAATCATCACTGTAAAAAAAGCCACCAAAATTTATAGTTCATAATCATTCCAAATTAAGATCACTCTGTTCACGAGCAAAAGGAATGCATTTTTTCTATGGCAAATAAAGTGTAGACTTTGAAAACCCTGTTATGCTTGAAATATAATTTATTTTCTAGTAAAAAATTTCATGACATTTTAAATAACGACAGCAATCTACTTAAAAAATTCACTCAAATGAGAAATATACCCAAAAGAATAAAATATTTTATTTTCTATAAGGTAACTATGAATAATTTATAATTCTAAAATACATTATTATGCAAAACTAAAGTTAGCTAATGGGAAATGCACAGTCAGAGATAAAATACGCTCACTTCCAAAAGTTAAGCATGAAGATGTGAAATGCAAAAAAATCAACAAATACTGCTTTGATTGACACAAAATTTGGCAGTAAAGTAACATATATATTTATACATAAAACAAAATCAATAATTATATACAGAAATGAAAACAATATTAACTTTTTGTAAGTTATCAGATAATGTCATACTGGAGACTTAAACAGAATTATGTATAAAGTGAAAATAAACAGCATAAAATGAAAAAAAGGACATTAATAGGGTATGTGGTTCCCCCTCATCTATATGCCAAGTTTACACCTTCTGGCCAGGCTTTCAATTAGGTGGTCAACCACCGCAGAATTAAGCAATCGCCATTCTTCTTGACTCATCAGTAAACATGACATTGCCCCAGTCAGACACAGTCCAATTGCCATATTCCCGGCACCACTTTAATCGTGGTCCTCTTGACTGGACGGATAGAGGAACACAAACTCGAGGTACCCAGGCATACAGTCCATTCGTATGTAATCCTCGGCGTACAGTAGCTGCAGGTATAGCCTTACCAATGGATGCTTAACCATTGATGTCACACATGTGGAGGTTGCTCTGCGATTCCGCTTGGCTACAATAGCAATATATCAATCTTTCACGGGGGTTGTAACCCTTGGGCGGCCGCCTTTGGACAACTGTCTGTGTGGTTTGGAATTGGCTCCATGAACGTGAAATTACAGAATGATGAACGCCGAAGAAAAGATCAACATCCGTGATCGACTGCCCTGCTTCAATGTGCCCCACAACACGCCAGCGCTCAGAATCTTCCATTCGTTTTCTGGAAGTAGAAACATGTATGTCTTGAAAACAAATTGTACGATAGTTTTAAACACCTTCTATCAGCACTTACAATCAACTTCTGTAACCCTTCATAAAGCTGGATTCTTATCAGATTGCTCTTTTTGCATATTTCTTGACATGAAAGCATGATTGGCTGTTACCTAACATATTTGCATACTTCCATCTACCTCTGCAGTGAATTGCATCCTCTTCAATTCTGATCGGCTTCCGGAAATTAGCATTTTCCTCTTCGTGCTTAACTTTTGGAAGTGAGTACATAAACTAATACTATTAGCAGTGGCAAAGCTAGGAAACCAAAGGCCCTAGTGCTAAAAAAATGAGGGCCCTTTCTTGCTTGGATTTTATTAAGTAAAAATTTCTCAATATTTTAAATATACAAAGCTATATTTTTTGTTTACTATATGCTCTTTCTTGGCAATTTCAAAATTTACATTTAAATGCTGAACGTGGGTTAAAACATCTTCCTGGTGGATTGTTTGTGACAAAATGAGAAAGTAATATACTCTTTTAACTTAATTCTGGCAAGAAAAACTGTGTGTATGTGAAATGATGGTTCTTGTTTTAATAAAATGTATGCTTGTTTTAATACAATATAACTGCAAATGAGCCTCCTTACATTTAGTAAATAAGTTTTTTAAAAAGTAAAATCTGATTTACACCTGAATACAAACTTTAAAAATTAGTCACGATTTGGTTTAATGAGAGCCAGTATCGTAGACCCCCATTTACATCACATAGACCCCTAAATTATTTTTTTACTGACATGGACCCATGGGAGTCTATATAGACCACTTTGGGAATCAATGGCTTAGAGCTACAAAATAGTCCGCTGAGAAAGACAGGAAACGATACAAAAAATATGCATGAACATGAAGATACAATAAAACATTATAATTATTTTTTTAAAAAAAAACCTCTGCAGAGGAGGGGGGGGGACAAAATTACATCAGTCTATTACAGATACGAGAAGATTGCAAAATATTGAAACAGGAAACTAGCTTACTATGAATCATTGTTATTAAAAATAGAATGTAACTAGGCAGGAACTGCCTCTTGTGTAGGTTATGTAACATGTAATAATAAGTGTGGTGAGATTTTTCATGGAACTTTCAAGTAACAGTTTATAGAAAAATTAAAAACATAACTTTTTAATAAGTGAAGCTCGCAACACTAAACAAACAACGGAAAGAATTTGGGGGAATTCCCCACAAGTTCAAAATTATTTTCAACTGAATTGCCATGATTATAGTTATGTTTCAAACTTTTATATGTATATCTTAAATTTGGGAGAAATTATTGCAATTTTGTCTTGCTTGGTGGTCAGGATCCAGTGCAGAGCACTGCCTAGCCCATTGGTAACTATGCCACTGAGTATTAGTATAAATAACATTACTTTTTGCCATTTTTGGCTATGTGAGCATCTTGCCATGCTGTCGCTCCCTCATGACAGAAATAATTTTGCAAAGTTCTTCTCGTCTCTTCAGCTTGACGGCTGTACATGTTGGAAACAGTGCGGCTAAGTCTATTAATCGCCAATGCCTCTTCAGTTCGCCACCTGCCATCATTTATATATCCATCAGGTGACATGTTATCCGCAAAATCCAAAGGGCAATACCTTCTTTCACAGGATGGTACTTCTTCTTCTGCACTTTTGATAAAATTATGTAGGCAAACTGCTGCAGCGACAGTAAATGTGCTCGTTTCCAAGCTAGACACGAGTGGCTTTCGGAAAATTCTAAAGCGAGATGCCATAATTCCGAAAGCATTTTCCACACACCTCCTTGCCCTTGATAGACGATAATTGAAAATCGCCTTGTCTTTCGACAACGCAACACCAGGATATGGCCTCATCAAATTGCTTTTCAGAGGGAAAGCTTCATCCCCAATAAAAAAGGAAAGGCAACATCTTTGTTGTGCCTGGTATTTCCACTGGGCAAGGAAGATCTAATGTGCCTTTTTCAAGGCTTTGACCAAAAATGGAATTTTTGAAAACTCCACCATCACTATTGTGACCTTCAGCTCCAATGTCTACAAGTACAAACTTGTAGTTTGCATCAACGCATGCTAACAATATGATGCTGAAGGTCCCTTTGTAATTGTGGAAACGTGATCCATTTTTTGGTGGTGCCTGGAAAAAGAAAACAGTATTTTTAATAAAGCAACTATACAAAAACTCCTACAGAAAAGTAAAAATATGAATTTATTACTTCATTTTATCAATAAAAGGTAAAGATAAAAACTGCATTTTAATGGTATACATTTTAATGAGAAAAACATGACTAATTGTAAAAAAGTAGTTGGATGTTTTTATATGTAAATAAATGTTAAACACATTATTTAATTTTTTAAAGATAAACATTACAAACAGTTTTGAATATAAAGTTAAACTTTGTAAAATTTATAAATGTGAATAAATTATCCATGATAAAATAATTAGATTCTGAGGATAGAACAAAAAGTACCTGCATAAGGACATGCTTTCCATCAATGGCCCCTAAACAGTTCGGAAACTGCCACTGCTCACGATATCCTTCAGCAATATCCAGCCAAATATTCCTATCTGGCTTTGCTAAAACAATTGGCTGTAGTGAGGAACTGATAGCTTCACAAGTTTCTCTTATAATGGTACTTGTGGTTGAGCGACCAATTCAAAATGAATATGACAGACTAGCCATCAAATCCCCAGTTGCCAAGTACCTAAAACATACAATGATAATAAGAATGACTTATAAATATTTATCAACAGAATTGATGTTCAATAATTCATTTCATTAGTTTAAGAAGCTAATTCAATGAAGGTATATGTTAAATAATAGATTACATACCCACAAATGGATGAAAATAACTAACTTCATGAAAATAGTATTACAGTACAATTCCACACATTTGGCTAGTTTTTATACTATTATAAAATATCACTACTTTTGGATACAAGTAAGTCATGATAATAACTTAAAGGGTAACATTAAAATTCTAAATAATTAAACTCTAAATATTAAATAATTCTAAAAATTTTTTTTAAAGACACAGAAATTAGCATGATAATTTTTAGAATGGAGAATCAACATTTATTTTTTTATAAGCTTTTTCTTTCTTAGTATTACTATAATAAAAAAAAACTTAAGTTTAGGTATTTACCATATCAAAAAGAGCTATTCAATACAAAATATCGAACTCGTAACTAATTTGCAAATATCCATAATTTGTTTAAATATTTTCATAATTCTATAAAATTTTTATACTGCAAATAAGAAGTTGCTTTGAATATAAAATATTCTCATTTGAATATCACATACAAACATTTTCAAAGGGATTTGGCACCTTTTGAACAATGTTTTTTTTAATTTATGTATTTAAAAATTATGTTTTAGAATTTCATTTAATGTTTCTATTCAAGAAAATGATACAATAAGAAATTTTGCACATATTATTCACACAATTTTAAAAATTCGAATTTTTTTAAAGAACATTTTCAAATTGTACTGCTTTTAGAATTATTTTTGGACCTAGATTTTTTTTTTTGTAATGTTCTGAAGGATGTTCTAAACAACTTTTGGGATCTATTTTACAATAACTTAATAAGTTTTGGAGAAGAAAAAAAATAAAATGTTTATATGTATGCTAAAATTTAACGAAAAAAGCCACAATCTCCTACATTTTAATTCTTTTTAAAAAAAAGCATTAAGTTTTGAAGTTGACTTAACAAATAAGAACGTCAAAAATTTC
>BMAO01001839.1:0-16674 GCA_019973975.1 Trichonephila clavata
AATAATTTCATTATTTTGTTCCATTGTCCTGATCAGAATCATCAGGATTAACTATTTCACATTTTCAGATTCCATCCCGCATCTGGCGACTAATTTCAGATCCATTTCCAACGGCCCATTGGCGACTAAAAGATTAAGTTACAACCTAGTTCAATTGACTATGAAATGGTGTTTTTTAGTTTTTTTTAAACTATAATTTTACATATATAAGAGGTTATCTTTTATAAATAATAAAATCTCTTTGTACTCTGTCTCTTTCACTATTACCCATTTGTCAAAATTATGTGATTTAAATTTCGAGAAAATACAAGGTAAATATATGTTGTTACTTATGCCACCTGATCGACAGTAATTTATGATCAAGGTCCACGAAATTCATCGCGGCTAAGGACTAGATTTTTACGCCTGTCGTCAATCTAATCTTTGAGCACCATGCAAGTGACAGTACGATTTTGCTCGGTACCACCCCAATTTTGTGGGAAAACTCCCTAGGGGTGTGGTTAGGGCCTCCCACTTCTATTCCCCTTCCACCAACTTCACGAGAGGACTTGCAGCACGATGGCTAGTTAGAGTTCCTCCCTGCCGCGAAGGCACTATACATTTACAAACATCCATGCCTTCTCCGAAATTCGAACCCAGGTCCTACGGCACCACAGTCAGCGTCACTAACCGCTATGCCCGGATAGGCGGCTCTTGTAAATATGTAAATCCATCTAATATATGATTCATACACACATTTCGTATTGTTGAATAGTAATTGTAATTAAATATAAACACGCTTTCAGTAAAATACAGAATATATAAGATGACTTATTAATTAAAAATGAAAACTTATTTGAGGAAATGATTTTCAAACCTTTTATTCATCAACAAATATTTGTGAATAAGTTTGCAATTCGATTTGTAAGAGAACTCTGATACAAGTATATAGCCGTTACCCACCCTCTTCGATGGGTACTTCATTTATTGTACGAAAATATATTGTTTATGTATATACTATATAAATTATTGATATCTAAGGCCTAGTATTAAGCATTCGATTGTAATGAAAATCATTCTTATAACCCTCTCCTCTTGATTTAAAATGGGGCAAGACTTCTAAATAATTATTTCTAGAATTGGAATAGAATTATATTTTCCATAACACCCTCATCCAAATTTTTCGCAAACCGTTTTTCATTGGATCTATACTCAACAAAATAAACATGCTTACTAAATTTCAGGGCTAAATCTAATAGTTAGAAAAAGAAATTTTTTTTATTGATAAGCACCGTAACCCCCTTTGAGAGTCAAATTCCGTAAAACCCGTTCTTATAGCGGATTTAAATTCAACAAAAGAAACATGCATACTAAATTTCATTGCTGTAGGTTTAGTAGCTCGAAAACAGGAATTTTTTACTCGCTAGAAACTCGCTGCTTCCCCCATAGGAATTGATTTCCCCAAAATCCGTTCAATAGAGATCTCTATTCAACAAAATAAACAAGTTTACCAAATTACAAGTATGTAGATTTCACAGTTCGTAAACAGGAAATTTTAGCTATAAGGCTCCTTAACCCCCCACAACTCCCTTGGAGATCAATTTTCGCAAAACCTCTTTTTCAGTGGCCTACTATTCAATGTAAGAAACATGCCATCTAAAATTCAAGTCCGAACGTCTAATAGTTCTGAAAATACTGTGACGAGTAAGTAGTTGCTTTTTTTCATTATACATAAAGAAAAAAAAGTGTTCAAAATTCATAATAGTCTACAGCCGCTAACCAGGTGTAATTGATATTTATTTTCATTTGCTTCAAACCATCACTGAGGAACGAGATGCAATTGTATACTATATTCTTCTAATTCTTCTTGCAGCCTATTCACCATGCTTCAGTTGTTTTTAATTTTGATGGATAATTGAATTTTTTTGAAAGTTTTATTTAATTTGGAAAAATGACAGCAATTTGACGACTTAAAAAAATGAAATTCATGATTTTTTGGGGAGGGGGGGTAATATTAAATTTATTATAAAAAAACTGAGAGATGAACCAAAATAATCTTCTAAAAACAGCGTTTCTCAAAATGTGGGGCATGGGGACTCTACGAGGAGGGGCACGAGCGTATTAAAAAGTCGAAAACAAAAGATTATTTTTGAAAAAAATATTAATTTACTGAAAGTAAACAAGCAAAATTCATTCTGACATAATAAAAAATAAAATACACATTTACACTGATATAATACATTTATAAATGCATCAGTACTGCACAATGTACTTTAAAAAAATTGAACAATACTAAGTTAAGAACACACACACAAGTTTAATAATTACCACCGACTCCATGGGCTTGTCATACATAAAATTATAAACAAAAATGTACACTCTCTAATCTGGATAATTTGTACCATTTGTAACTAATCCCTTAACTGCCGATTCAAAGTTACGCAGCTCGCTCCCCAATGTCACCGTTTTCCACTTAGGCACGCGTATGTGATATATTATGGTTGTGGAAGGAATAAATAAGCAAATCCTCTGAAATAAGTAAATCCTTTGCAAACACTGTCAAGGTCCTTTTATTGCATTTCAAAAGCTTTCTGAATAATTTTATGGATAGCAGTGCAGAAAAAAGATCGTACTTCGGAAAGGCGTATATATACGTCCGGGGCAATTATCGCTTTGGATGAGCGAGACATTGACAAAAACATTGATGGTACTTAAGAGGTTAAAATAGTGTTGTAACTTTAGAGTCAATCTATATTAGTTTAATTGAATTCAATACATTGTTATTTATGGAGGGGGGGGGGTAAAAATTATGATTGAATATTGGGTCGCAAATAGTGAAAGTTTGAGAAGCATTGTCTTAAAGCAAATTCATTTATATTACAGCTGGTTGGAAGTAATTTAAAGCTCACTGAACGTATATTTGATTATATTATTTAAAACGATTTCTTTTTATGTATAAAAAAAGAGACGTTATGCAAAATTATATTTTACTTCTCAACTGTATTTCTCGTTATTAAGTGCTTTTTTGCTTTTCAAGAGAATAAAATACTTAATTCTATTAAAATTAATTGTTTCAAAGTATTGAAAATCATATATTTTATTTCTTTATGCTGCTTAATTTACATATTTATTGCCCTCCTCAGAAGGGTTTATTTTTTTTTTTAAAGTTGTATATTTATTTAAAATAAATGTTCTTTTTTAGCAAACGATAATTTTTAAATTGAATGTAAAGTAAAAAAGTGGAAATCAACTTTAAAAAAAATTAATTTTTACTATCCATGATTAATGGTATAAACTGCTACTAATCTTTAAAATATAATAATCCTTTGAATATTATTAAATATATGCTCAACACATTCTGTCAGATTATTACGGCTATTAATATTCTCTTAGCGAAAACTATACAGTAATTACAATTTGAAATGCAATATGCTATTTCCAATATCTGATGACGTCACAGCATCAAATTGTCATTCATGATTAAGTTAAACGTTTTTTTCTCAGGGAAAAAATATTAAATACTCAAATCAAATCCAAAATACCTGCAAAAAAGTGCTTCAAAGCTTATAAATGCTTAATTACTTATTCAAATCAAATCGTGTTTAATATTCAAAGTAAAATATTTAATTTTTCTTTCTATATATCGGATTAATTTCTAGATCTCTACGTATTTTAATTATTCAGAATAATCGTCCAATCAAAACACGCGCTACAGTTTCGTCGTTATGGAGCGCAGTTCAAGATTCACAACTTGATCAAACATTGTGCGTGATCTTGACAACTTCATTTACATTCAGTCTTGTAGAATTCTTCAAAAACCAGGTAAATGTTTCTAATTATGCAAATATTTTTCCTTAAATTTTATTTCTCTCTCCGTGCCGTTTGAGATATTTATATGATGCATGTAACACACGTAGAGGCATGCAAATTTTTTATTAACAGATAAATTATTGTTATAATATCAGATAGTATTCGATGTCATATTCTACACCTATCGAATAAAATATAGCACATTTTTAATGTTTACAATTTTAAATTAATATTAGGGGTACTTCTTAAGTTATTGCTTAGTTTCATTTAAGTTTTATTATTAAAATGATTTCAATGACATGAACATTTCCTTTTTCAATGAGTTTTTTTTTTATTTATTTGCTCACTTTTCTATAAATTTTATTATACTCTATTTCCCGTATGCTATTTTTAAGAGCTTTGTGCAACACAAAACGTAAATTTTGGTATAATAAATATGAAACACTTTACTAATATGAAGTGAGCATTGTTTTTTAAACATGTATTCATAATTGTTCAAGATGTATTACAAAGCTATTATGAAACTTATGCTATGATGCAATAGTAATTTGGTACTTTTTATGAATAAATGTGTAATTCTTCACAAAAGCTCTGGTTTAATATTTTCTCTGAAAACTTGAAATAAGTATATTAAATTATAAACATATTGCAATTAAATTTCTATCTTGAATAGATTTGTTGAGTTCTGAAGTCATATGTTATAAATAATAAGTTGTATTTGAAATATGAAACACAAATTCCATTTGATATACTTCTATATATTGGAATTGTATTGATTTTATAAATTTTCCCTGTTAATATTTTAAGTTGTGTCGATCTTGCGTGCTCCTTTCTAAATAATTTCTTAATAAGAAAAAGTATTTAAAAGTACAGATTATCGAAAACATTTTCTATACGTTGGTCTCTCCCTTTTCTAGAAGTAAGAATTAAAGGTATCTAATTAAAGTTGATATTAACTTTTAACTCAATTGTTAAAGAAAAATATTCATGTTTTGATATCAGTTGACATTCATCAAAATTTGAATTTTGAATACTTCAATGGCTTTTCAATACAAAGTACATATCTACTCTTTTTCAGAAACATCTCAAAGCATGCTTCTTTCGTGTGTTAAATGAAATGAATTGTCGGTTACATAATGTATTTATGAATTATTTACTGCTCTATACTAAACGTTATTTCCTCATCTTATTCCAATTTGTGTATGTATCTTTTAAAAAAATCTGCTTGTGTCACAAAAAAAATATTTATATCAATATTCTCATTAAAGTCATTAGTTAACTTTTCATACTGGAACTATTGGGGGAAAATGTGATTCTCGGAAGGGAATATTAAATATTTTTAACATGACTAAATTATTTGTATTCTGGTATAAAGTGATATGTGTATTGTGCGCAAGTGTTTAAATATACACCCACGACGTTTAATTCTGATACTGTTCTATGCAAAATAAATAAAAAGTTTTGATATCAAACTTTAATTTTAAGAACATTTATATCCGATGTAAGTTATTATTCGAATCTTTTTTGTGATTACTTCTACCATTATTTGTTTTATCCTTGTGACACCCCTTTTTTGTATTGCAAATTTGAGAAAAATTGTTCCGATTCTTACTCTGAGCTGGATTTGGGTGTCCGCGGTAACGGAATTGCCTTGGTATCAAGCTCGTTGAGGATGTTTTGTGGTGTCGCGTGTTCTAACCTTGATTTTACCAAAGACTTTGTAGCCACGAGAGGTCATAGTCGCGAACATTGACTGTCATTGTTGAATCGTCGGTTTGAATCCTGGTGTCACTAAAACACATCGTACAAAGCGGCTAATGCATATTAAATTTGATAGTGACATCCTGAATGTCGACCTCGTCACTTAACTGTTCAATATTACGAGTTTCGTCTCAACAGGCCTCGTGCAATTTTAAAGTACGATGTTAAAAAAATCAAACCGAATTCACCAAAGACCATCATGTGGACGGACAGTACACATTAACTTTGGATTGAGTTTCCTTGCATGAGGGTGGTGTGGAAATTGGGAGAGTAGGGTGTCAACTCAGGTGCCCTCTTTGGCGCTTGGCAATGATTCAAAATTTTTCAGTTCATCTCTAATAGTCTCGTGTTGCATCTAATTATGGCATTAACTATCTATTGATCAACTGAGTTGGATTCTGACCATAGAAGTTTGGTCAGCAGAATAAAATAACTCATAACTAAGAAACACAGTAGTTCTGATTTTATATTTTTAAAGATGATCGCGTATTGGGTTTGATGTGCTGTAAACCTGTCACAAAGTTCAAAGTGGTGTGCAATCTCAAGTGTCTACCTTGATACTGCATCAAATCTACGCAGTCCGTCGCGAAGATTCCTCATGTTATTTCTAATGCCTATTCATTTTAAACCAAACTCAGCTGCACAAACACATTTGAACGACATGTTCATCATTTCCTGTTGTTTCATTGATGAAATGCACTTGTTATACACTGATATTACCTTGCGTCATCAGTTGATCAATATAATTGGGAATTTACCTTAATTCAAAACAATCATTAGGAAAATGTCTGATTTGTTTATTAAACGTTCAAGGCTACTTGTGTACTATTCTCAATGGTCCTCTAAACATAGTTAATAAGTCTGATAGTTTTGAATTACAGTTAGATGATGAGGTCGAACCATTCTGTACATCCACTCCACACCAGCGCATTAAGTCCTAAAAAAATCCTCACAGGTCGTGTTGTGGATGTCTGTACAGGGAATGCAAGCTCAAGTTGTCTTCCTGGTCACCTCAACGTGACTCAGAATTGTGAGTTCCATCGCAAATAGGCCGCGGTAGCCGAGTGGTCTAGGCATCGGATCGTGTCTAGCATGTCATGAGTTCGATTCCAGTACCACTGAAGACCCGCTGTGTAGGGAAGCGATGCACGTAAAATCTGTCGAGAGCTCAAACGTCCTCCCGTTGGTGTGGTGTGGTAGTTAGGAGAGGGGGTGCCAGCTCAGGTGTCGTCCGCGTCACTTGACCATGGTTCAAAATTTCGCGGACCGTCCCCAAAAGCCCTCGTGTAGCTGAACAGTGGGACGTTAATATTCACTCACTCCATCGCAAATAGCTCTCGGGTGACTTCGAAGCGGGGTGAAAAGTATAATGGTGTACAGTTAATACATTTTTTGGTAGAAATTACAAGCACTTCGTATAACTGGGATTGTTTCTCGTTAAGATTTCAAATTATTTTGTAGAATAATGTGAAACATTGGGAAAAAATAAGTTTTATTGTTGCTTAACCAACTAATTCCATTAATCAATTGTGTTAGATTTTGATGCATAATTGTATGGTGACTGAACTAAATTGCACTAAAATTTAATAAAATATGAACATCCATTCTAATTTGTGGTTCTAACAGTACAAATGAATTTAAATGCAATTTTTTTTACTGAAATGTGACGAGTTATTCGAACATAAAACATCTAATTTATATGTAGTGATATACTGATGGGAATTAATTCTCTCTCCTAGATTTTAATATGCATTGCTAAAAATTTCAGCAAGAAAACAATGTTTAAATGTTTCATCTCATTTGTTGCTTTGATTTTTTTTAATTGGTATAAATCTACTCAAAATCAAAGATAAAAATTTTCTTGTAAATAAAGAGGCTGTGGTTAGGGTGCATCAAAGATGCGATTGAAGATTAGAGTTCAAATGTCATTTAAGATTTTTTTTTTAAGTAATATGTTAACTTAAATTTCACCGGGTAATTTTAACATCCGGAAGCCACTTTCGTTTAAATTCAGTTTCACTGGTAAGAAAGCCTTTAAAAGTTTGTTTGTAAAAGCCTCCCCCCCCCCTCTTTCTTTTTAAGTAAAATCTTTTTCCCGAAATATAGAATTTTAAATAAGCTTGATATAAACTGTGTGATTTTAATGTGGAAAACTGAAACTCGGATTAGTAATGAATTCTTTGTTAAAATCTTACGTAACTATATTATGTTTATCTAAGCGTACAATTGGTTTCACCAACCGAGGGGTCATGGTCGCCGGTAGGTGAGGGAATTTTAACGTTGCTCTTTTCAGCTACTCAGGGGCTCTTGGTAACGGACCTCGTGATTTGGAGCCATGGTCAAGGGACGAGAACGGTACCTGTGCTGGCACCCCCTCTTCTAACTTCCAAACCACACCAATCGGAGAAAGTTCGAGTTTCGATTTAACGGGCATAGCTTCCCTACAAAACAGGTCTTTAGCTGTTCTGGGCTCGAACTCATGACACGCCGGCTATGAGTCCGTACCTTGACCCAGTGATACTCAACCTGGGGCCCGCTCATAGCCCATTGCACTAAAAAAATTTAATTATTTAAGAACAACTTATTACAAATGCAGACCGATCAATCAAGCAATCAGATCTGCCAATTTTACTATTGATGACGTACGGGTATGAATTGCAAGATTTTTTATTTTCTATTTATAACTGTAACGGTTAGTAGTAACAAATAACAATGAAGTAGTGGACTGAACTGGAGTAGTGACTATTTTATGGGTATAAAAATGAGTTTTAATTTTAATAAATAATACTAATTTCACAGTCAAAACTCCTCTTTGCTGCCATTCTACACTTGATAAATTAATATTTGAAATAAAAATAAGAGAGAGACTTTGTCAAAAAGAATCAAATTATCAAACATTATGGCAGCTGTTTTGTATGGCAGTAGAATGTGAACTAGGGGTTTGATCATGGATGAAATTGGACCGAAAATGCCCCATAACTCAAAAAAATTCATAAAGCTGCAGACCTCGTTATTTTGAACCACGGGTAAAGGACGAGAACGACACTTGAGCCTACACCCCACTCGCCGAGCTTTCACATCTCGCCATAAGGTATAAACTTTGAGCCTCGATAGATTTTAACGTTCATTAGCTTCTCTGCATGGTAGGTTTCCAGTGGAACTGGGGCATAAACTCATGATACACCAGCCACGAGTTCGTGATGATGACTACTAGGCTAACGCGGACATATGATACTGAATTGCAATTCTAAAAAAAAAAAAATCCTAATGTCTTTTAACAAATAGTCGTAACGTCACTCGAACATTTGATTAATCTGAATTTCATACAATGAAATGTAAGAAGTATGTTGTTGTTGTTGCTTATGCCACCTGATCGACAGTAACATCAGATCAAGGTCCACGAAATTCATCGCGGCTAAGGGCTAGAATTTTAAGCCTGTCGTTAGCCTAAGCTTTGAGCCCCCTAGAAGGTGGCAGTGCGATTTTGCTCGGAACAACACGATAGATGGTGACACCATTCGGACCCACTGATTTAACGAGCATGTTCTCCGTTTATACTCGGTGGAGATTTGGTGGCATCAGGCATCGAACCTAGGTCTTCCCGTTCTGGAGTTCAATTCTCTAACCACTAGGCTACACACTAAGAAGTATGAATAGTATTGTTGAGGGGTCCAACTCTCTGCATTTTGGTGACAATTATTAGCTTTCTTGGTTGTAGAGACCCTCAGGGGGCTCACCTTCTTTAGGTGAGTACGGGTGTCACAATCCCGAGGTGCCCTAGTGATCTTTTCCTTTTCCCACGGGGTTTACTGTCTTTGGTAAACATGGGCTTCACGATCCCGGGGTACCCTAGTGATCCTTCTCTATTTTCGACCCTCTTTCTTGTCATTCAATTCATTCTTTTTCTCTTCCCGTCTAGACCACAGATATTAAAACAAATGTTTGGCGCAGTATAGCCGAAATCGGCTCTTGCGCCAATAAACCCCAAAATCACTCACTCACTTGGTTGTAGAGAAAGTTGTACCTATTATATACCAGTATTGGAGCCATATAATATATAGATGTTGTGCATCTTGTCCTTATAAGAGTGAATTTTAATTTAATTTTTTTACCCTGTATTTTGCTTTGTATATATTGTACACCTTTGTACTTTGAGACTACGAAATACCTGTTTCCTCAAGGTCTGTTAAAACATTCCTGCGCGAATAAAGTTTTTTTGATCAATAAATGCTGAAGGTGGAAATGCTGCACCAGCCTTTCTCGAACTGTAGAGCGCACCCCCGAAGGGGGGGGGGCGTGATAATCCTACTAGGGGGACGCGAATATATTACAAAATCAAAAGATTACTTAAAAATTTTTTGATTTTCTGAAAGGAAGCAAAACATAATACTTTCAGAAATAATAAAAAATTAAATGAATATTTACACTGATGTAATATACTTATAAATGTATCAATACGGTACACAATGCATTTCATAATTAATTTAACAATACCAAATTAAGAACAAGTTTAGTAATTACCAGTGTCCCTATGGGTATGTCATAAAATTATATACAAAATTTAATACTTATCTTGATACTTTGCACGGTTTAAAATAAAAGTGGTATTGTAGCCTTACGTCAAAGTATATGGTGTTTCATATTGAATGGTACAAAAAGATTAGCGCAGTGTGACTGCCGTAATGGATTTATTCAGCCGAAACAAATTTATTCTGAAACTACAATTATACAATTTTTATTTGGCAACAAGGAAAAATTATCGAATGATAAACTCGCCGCTAGAGGTGCTGTTAAACAAAATGTCGTCCATGCAGGAGAAAGCGTACTGCGTTTTCGAATATGCCAGTTTGAATATGAATTATGTACATTTTCCGTGCCCAAGTCGCAAATTATGGTGATTAACTTTGCCACATAAGTGGAACGTGGCTTCATCGGTAAACACCAGTGTGTTCTCGGAACCTTTCAAGTCGAGCTTTTTTGAAATTTCACTCAGAAATTCTTACGCAACGGTTTGTCAGTAGGTTTTATAGCCTGGACCATCTGATATCTGTACGGCTTGAATTGGAGACGCTTCCGTAAAACACGCCACACCGTTATGTAAGGGACAGCCAGTTCTGCACCTGCACGTCGCGTTGATTTTGAGGGACTCCGTAAAAACGAATCACTAATTCTATCAATCACTTCGGGTTTTGTTTCTTTTCGTCGTGGGCTTTTGTTCTTGCTAAGCAGCCGGTATTCTGGAACTGCTTCACCCACCTGCTTATGTTATGCCGATGCGGAGGTTCTTTATGAAATTTCGTGCGAAAATGTCTTTGCGCAACAGTTACCGATGAGGTTTTGGCATATTCGAAAACGCAGTACGCTTTCTCCTGCATGGACGACATTTTGTTTAACAGCGCCTCTAGCGGTGAGTTCGTCATTCGATAATTTTTCCCTGTTGCCAAATAAAACTTGTATAATTGTAGTTTTAGAATAAATTTGTTTCGGCTGAATAAATCCATTACGTCAGTCACACTGCGCTATTCTTTTTGTCCCATTCAATATGAAACACCCTGTATATTAATATTGAATTCAATACATTGTTATTGTATGGAAGGGGTCGCAAGTATAGAAAGTTTGAGAAGCACTGTGATGCACCCTTTAGAATGTGCTCGGTCTCGTTGATATTAAGAGATCGTAGTAACCTAGTGGTCAAGGTAACGTACTCGTGGCCTGCATGTCGTGGATTCGAACCTAATGCCTTTATAGACATGTCGTGTAGAAATGATGAACGGAAATCTGTCGGGGCCCAAGCGTCCCCCCATTGGTGTGGGTGGAAGTTAGGAGAAGGGTGCCAGCTCAGGTGTGGTCTTCGTCACTTGACCATGATTCAAATTCACGAGTTCCGTCGCCAAAAGCCCTCGTGTTATTGAATAGTGCGACGTTAATTTTCTCTCACTTACACAAACACACACTCCATGACATTCGCAATTAGTTTTCTAAATGCATTGTAAATAAACAAGCAATCAATCAACTAAGACATTAATTAGGTTATAATTGAGTTTGTTGGCAATAAGTAGAAAAGTCTCGGAAGTCCTCGGTACATGTGGTGGACAGGGTTGCAGACTCGAAACCGGTGTTGTCAATTCGTGAGTTCGAGACTTGGTGGTACTAAAATAATGTATATGGAAGCTGATGCATTAGATCTGTTGAAGCTCAAAGTTCAGGTTCTCATGTTGTGGAATTTTGCTAAATGAAGTATCAGTTCAGGTTGCTATTCTCATCAATTGATCGAGATTCAAAAGAGATCAGTCACAAATAGCTTTCGAATTTTTTCAAAGGGTGACAAGATAAAAAAAATCAATCAACCTCAAAGTCCTTCAATTGTATAGAAGATAGTTCATTTGTTTTTCTCGTCACAGTACCGGATTAAAGACTACGGTGACCGTCGCCAACGATCCTCATGTAGCTTTCGAATGACTAATTAACTAATTATTCATCATTTGTGTATTTCAAAACAATGGGATTATCCAGTTTTTCGTGACAAATTAAACTCGTTGTAACAGTTTCATTACAGTTAATAATCCTCAAATTTTCTAACTTTAATTTTAGTCTGAATTATTATAGAAATCTTTGAATATATTTTTTCTTATGATTTATGTCACGAGCTAATGGAAAAGAAGGATACTTTAAAGAAAAGAGGTTGGATGAAGAAAAAATATATATATTTCAGATTAGCTTAGAAAATCGCTAGAAAATTTAGAAATACATTGTTGGCCCCACAAAATGCAACACCAAGACGGACCAGAGATACCAAAGCGAAATTTATTTGGCAGATATGTTATACAAAGATTAAACGATTAAGATTAGTCTCTTGTGACGTGTGGATGATGACAAAATCAGTAGTTCGTGTAGCCGCAATTGTTGGCTATAACCGCTGCCACACGCCTCAGCATAGAATCAAAGAGGATCTGGATGTATCCCTGGGACACACAGTCCATACGGCTTGCCCATATTACCAAAGTTGATCTCGTGTAGCAGCGGGTGGTGTATCCCGGGTGAGTCGTTGAACAAGCATAGACCACACGTTTTCGATTTGTGATAGTTCGGTAGAACAAGTAGACCAAGGAAACAATTCAATTTGATGGGTAAAGAACTCTTGAACATTGCGTGTCACGTGTGGTAGCGCATTATTCTGTTGGAATTATGGCTGATGGCAAGCTCTGAATGTATGGGAGGATCACGGGCTCCAACACCTTGGAGATGTAGCGTTGACTGTTCAGTGCACCGGTAATGCGTACTAGATGAGTGTGGCAGTGAAATTCAATACCCTCCAAACCATGATACTGGGTGCAGCACCCTCTCACTACGGTGCCTCCAAACTCGAATCCAATAATCTTGATGTTGCAGGCAAAAGTGGGATTCCTCAGTAAATGCAATGTCGTTCCATTCCGTTGCCCATGTCCGGCATTCATTGCACCATTGGCGGCGCAAACGCTTGTGGTTTCCAATAAAGGGTAAATGAAGCAATGGACGCTTTGCGGACATTCAACTCTTCTGCAAATGGCCTCGAATGATACAAGCGGACACCAAATGATGCGTAACAGACTGAATCTGTTGTACTAAGGTTCGTGATGGGGCTGTGCGAACCATCATTGCCATGCGCACAGTCCGGCTTTCACAACGGGCAATGGTGAAACGAGGAGGATGCGACCAGCCCCTTCGATCCTTCACTTCCTACTGCATCCAGCGATAATAGATCCGCATCACAGTTGCTTGGTTTCATCCATCACGTTGACCGATTTCTCTGAAGGAAAATCCGCAATTCATATAGGGACTACTATAATTCCTCGGTCGAACTCTGAAATTTTTTCAAAAGACGCTCGATGTCATCCACAAGGCATAAACAACTTTTGCAAACCAAAAAATACGCATGAAGAAAATTGCCGTACTTTAAATCGCCTATCTGTCCTCTTATATAGCGCTTGCGTTATAATGCTAATGATTGGCTTATATATATTTCATTGTCGCCAACGCATGATGTAAATTTCACATGGTTTGCATGCTTCCTTCAGGATGTTGCATTTTCGGAGGCCAGCAGTGTATAATTGGTTTTAACCGTCTGAAGCTCTGAAATTGCTCAACACCCATAATTTTTAAAATCCGCGACCTTGTTGCAAGCTCAAGAAATTGCTAAATTTATGCATAATTTTTTTCTTGAAGTTTTAAGACTATATTTTTTAAAATCCGTTTAAAAAAAAGAAAAATATTACTAATTAATGTTAGAGGGTAAAATGTTACAAATATATAAAATTTATATCAATAAGTAAATTTGATCTAATTCATATTAAAAACGAAATAACAAACAAGTAATATAAAAAAATTTTAACGTTAATTCCTACATCGTTAGAAAAACATACTGGAGCCCATCTGTTACAGCTAGTTGTAGCTACAACAGAAATAACGCAGAGTAAAAAAAATAAAATTAAAAAATAAAATTTAATTAATGAACTAATATTAGTAAAAACTATGTTATCAATGTCATCCACTACAAGTTTTAAAAAAAATATTTGAACTTGAATGTGGATGAATAGAATGCATTCTATTTACGATTGGAAACTTGAACAAGATATATAGGGGGAGAGTGAATTAATAGTAGGAATTAAAAAAGAATTCTTTGCATATAGTATATTCTTTGTATTAAATTTAAAAAAAACATAAGCATTTAATCTGTGTTTAAGGATTCTGATCTAAAAAAAATATTTAATATAGAATCACAAAGTTTAATTTTTATTTTTATTAAATCAGATAGAGATGCAATCAATTACTCATTCGGTAAACTTCCTATTATTTTATGCAATTCCAATATTCTGATGCAATTAATAAAAGATGACTATTTTAAAAATAACAAAGACCAAAAATTAAGAGAGTTCTTCAAATCGTAAGAAATATTATAATTTTGAGCATATGCAATAGTGTATTTTGGATGTGCTTGTGTGTATTTTATAATTTTCTCTCATGGCTAAAAAATCCAAGTACAATATTTTGATGTCTGCATTTTAATGATTCATTTTTCAAGCATTCATTAGAATTTCGTTTAAAATTAGCCGAATAATTAAAATTTTATTATTTGGCTAAAATCTGCGATAAAAATTTTGTTATGTTTAAATTAATCGGTGCATTGAATTTCTTTAAAAATATAATTGAAAATGAAACACTGGGAATAGATGCTTTTTGAAATAGTCTTTGTAAAATAATACCTTGATCATTTAAAACAGGAGCTACTGAACTTTTTTTGTTGTCAGGCCACATACATATGATAGATATTTCACACTGGTTCCACCATGAGAATAATCGAGGGAGGCGGGAGAGACATTATGAGACTAAAGCAACATTGAACAAAGCAAAATTAAACAAAATATAAAAGCTAATTTTTTTTAGTTTTTATATTCTACACTATATTTACCTTTCTATAAAATACATAAAAAATATTTACTTTCAAGCATCTTTTAGTTAGTTTTGGGATAGTTTCGATTTCCTTTCATCCATGACCAAGCCTCTTTTTTATATTCAACTAGTAAAAAAAAAGCTAATTGAAAGCAAAATGTATAGATTTGATTGCTTGATCGATAGTTTCCCGCTAAATTTTTTAGTGCACATTGTTCTTAAATAATTGTATTTCTTAGTGCAATGGACCATGACCAAGCCACTCTAAAAAGACTGGCGGGTGGCTAGTTGAATATCCCTGATTCAAACTATTAAAATCACACTTTAAAGATTTGAGTGCTTACACAGATCTCCTGTTAAATACACTGCGGCAAACTGTTTTTTTCTTCCAATTCCTACTATTATATAAATGGTTCACTCTCTCCCTATATACACTCAAGAGCCAAAACATTATGACCACCCTTGCATTTTGCAATGAACTCGCCTGGATGACGTGGAAGGCACGGGATCAGGTGGAAGTGGTATTTAACTGCTGCTGGAGAGTTTGAAGAATCATTCTTTCACTGACTTCTGTGTGTGATAGGAAAGGCTGCGGATCTAAGCGACTTTGATGGAGGGCAAATTGTAATGGCTCGGAACAAGTATTTCCGAAACTGCATGACTCGTGGGTTGTTCGCGATCTACAGTTGTTAGTACTTATGCAAAGTGGATGAATGACGGTGAAATCAACAGTAGACGACATGGTGTTGGACGTCTACATGCTACCAAAGAAAAAGGTCGTCAGAGACTCTCGCATGTTGAAGCAAAACCGGAGCCAGACAGTGGCTCAGCTGACAGCCCAATACAATGCAGGGCCAAGAAGAATAGTATCGGAGCACACTGTTCAGCGGACACTGTTCGATATGGGGCTACGCAGCAAACGTCCCACTCGTGTGCCTTTGCTGACCAAGCGTCATCTCCAACTGCGCTTGCGCTGGCCCCGGGAACATCGCGACTGGTCCATGGATCAGTGGGAGAGAGTTGCCTGGTCACATGAATCATGGTTTCTCATTCATCACCATCATCATTCGTCATCCAGGCGAACAGCTGCTCCTTCAATGTACAGTAGGTCATACACAGGCCGGTAGTAGCGGTATTATGCTCTGGGGAACGTTCTCTTCAGCGTCTCTGGGACTCGTGGTTGTGGTAGAGCATACCATGAATGCTACAGGGTATCTGAACATCATTGCGGACCAGTTGCATCCTTATATGGCCTCTGTTTTTCCAGCTGGAAATGGAATGTTCCAACAGGACAACGCCCCGTGTCACAAGGCTAAAATTGTGTTGGAGTGGTTCCAGGAACATGATGCTCAATTCCAGTTAATGTCCTGGTTGCCTAACTCACCGGATCTCAATCCAATAGAACACATTTGGGACGTCATGGGACGGCAGCTCAGAGTTCAAAGACCACCAATTCAAATCGCAACATCTCGGATTTGCGTGACCGTTGCTTAAACATTTGATACAATCTGTCTCCGGCCATCTACCAAGGACTTGTGGAATCCATGCCAAGGCGGGTTGAAGCTGTTTTGCGCGCCAAAGGTGGGCCAACTCGTTATTGACAGGGGTCATAATGTTTTGGTTCTTGAGTGTATATCTTGTTTCAAATTTTCAATCATTAATAAAATACTTTCTATTAATCTATTCAAGTTCAGAGTA
>BMAO01001840.1:0-16071 GCA_019973975.1 Trichonephila clavata
ATATTTACATTTTGTCATGATCTTGTACAGACCGTAATATTTTGAATAAAAAAAGCATATAAACATGCATTTACTTGTTGCTCGGAGAGTCAATAGATCTGAAAAAGAGATATATAGATGTTGATAATTTTAATACAAACATTGTGAAATTTCAATATTAATACTAAAAGTTCTATGTTTTCACCTCTATCGGCAGTCTCTATAACTGCCAATTTTTTTCTCGAGGAGATTAAAATTTTCCAAACAATTTGTAATTGAATTTGTCTTTGAAATTCAGCGTTATTAAATACTTATAAGGACGCTAATCAAATATAATTTCTGCCATCTATCAGAAATCGTACATTATAGATGTCCAAAAAGGAGCTTGAGAACTAAAAAGAAGAGGGAGGAGGGTAAACACGGTGGGGTTTACCGAACGTGCCAGGTAAAAAAATTATGCAGCGCTCAAAAACATAATCTTTTGTATATCAAACTATTTTATTCAATAATCCCTGGGACAAGGGGAGGGTTAGCACTTTTTCTCCGAGTATCTGCGTATTACTTCAACACACAGTAACGACAGATCTGATGCATACATACATTTAGTTCAGCTAAACGATTGAATTTAAGAAACGCTTGAACAGAGAAATGCCATTAAAATAAACTTTGTAACTCGGAAATTAATTGGCGAAATAGAGAACACTATCTTCCAATGAAGTATTACTTTAGTTCTCTCACAGAAAGCTTTATTTGGAATCCCGTTCGTTCGAAAGTTAAGGACGCTGTGCAAACCACGATTTTTCTTAATTAAAATAAGAAAAATAACTTATCCAGGAAAATTCTTATTTTTTTTACAAAACTAATTATAAAAAAAATTACAGACATTACTATTTAAAAATTGTACACACACAAAACAAGAGAGTCTTCCCGCATGCATCAGAACGCAAGGTTGGTGGGTCCAGAGTTCTGTTCTGAACCCTTCCACAGCCCGATGAATGTCGTGCCTTGTCGAAACGAACATTACGCTACCACTTCGCCTATACCGGGCGGACGGGTCTCGGTAAGACCATCCCGCGTGAATCAGAACTCAAGATCGGTGGGTCCAGGGCTTGGTTCTGAATCCTTTCATAGCTCGATGAATGCCTCGCCTTGTAGGAACGATCGTTACGCTTCCCCTCCGCATATACCGAGCGGACGGGTCGAGGTAATACCATACCGCATAAATCAGAACGTAAGGTCGGTGGTTCCAGAGCTCTGTTCATAATCCTTATATAGCCTACTGAATGTCGTGCCTTCTAGGAATGAACATTACGCTACCCCGCTGTTTTTCCGGTCGGACTAGTCGCGGTAAGACCATCCCACATCAATCAGAAGACAAGGTCGGTGGGTTCAGAGTTCTATTCTGAATTCTTCCTCGGCCCGATGAATGTCGTGCCTTGTCGGAACGAACATTACGCTACGGCGCCACCAATACCGGGTGGACGCGTCACGGTAAGACCATCCCGCATGAATCAGAAATCAATTTCGGTGGGTCCAGATTTCTATTCCGAAACCTTCTACGGCTCGATGAATGTCGTGCCTTGTCGGAAAAAACATTACGTTACGCCGCCGCATATACCGGGCCGATGGGTTACGGTAAGACCACGCCGCATGCAACAGAACGCAAGGTCTATGGGTCCAGAGTTCTGTTCTGAATCCTATAAACATGCATTTAGTTGTTGCTCGGAGTGTCAATACATGTGAAAACCATATCGATGTTGATAATTTTCATTCAAACATTATGGAATTTCAAATACTAACACTAAATGTTCTAAGTATTCACTTCTATCGGCAGTCTCTATAACTGCCAATTTTAATTACGAGGAGATTAAAATTTTCCAAACTATTTGTAATTGAATTTGTCTTTGAAATTCAGCGTTACTAAATACTTATAAGAAAGCTACAACAAATATAATTTCTGCCGTCTATGAGAAATCGTATGTTACACATGTCCAAAAAGAAGCTTGAGAACTAAAAAAAAGAGGGCGGGCCGGTACATACGGTGGGTTTTACCGACCGAGCGAGGAAAAAAATTATGCAGCGCTCAAAAACATCATTATTTGTATATCAAATCTAATTTATTCAATAATATTTATGACAGGGGTGAGGTGGGGTTTAGCACTCTTTCTCCGATTATTTGCGTATAACTTCAAAAGTAACGTCAAATCTGATGCATACATACATTTAGTTCAGCCTCATGATTACATTTTAAGAAACGCTTGAACAAAAATGAGCATAAAATAAACTTCGTCACTCGGAAATTAATTAGCGAAATAGAGAATACTATCCTCCAATGAAGTATTACATTATTTCTTTCACACATAGCTTTATTTGGAATCCCGTTCGTTCGAAAGTTAAGGACGCTGTCCAAACAACGTTTTTTCTTAATTAAAATAAGAAAAATAACTTATCCAGGAAAATTCTTATTTTTTTTTACAAAACTAATTATAAAAGAAATTACAGACTTTACTATTTAAAAATTGTACACACAAAACAAGAGAGTCTTCCCGCATGCATCAGAACGCAGGGTTGGTGGGTCCAGAGTTCTGTTCTGAAACCTTCCACAGCACGAAGAATGTCGTGCCTTGTCGGAAAGAATGTTACGCTACGCCGCCGCATATACCGGGTGGACGGGTCTCGGTATGAACATACCGCATGAATCAAAACGCAAAATCGGTGGGTCCAGGGCTCGGTTCTGAATCCTTTCATAGCTCGATGAATGCCGTGCCTTGTAGGAACAAACGTAACGCTTCCCCGCTGCATATATCGGGCGTACGGGTCACGGAAAAACCATCCCGCA
Organism: Trichonephila clavata; assembly: GCA_019973975.1. Taxonomy (NCBI): domain Eukaryota; kingdom Metazoa; phylum Arthropoda; class Arachnida; order Araneae; family Nephilidae; genus Trichonephila; species Trichonephila clavata. The sequence goes on from BMAO01001840.1 coordinate 2,819, forward strand.
TGCATCAGAACGCAAGGTCGGTGGGTCCAGCGTACTGTTATAAATCCTTCCACAGCTCGACTAATGTCGTGCCTTGTCGGAACGAACATGAAGTTACACCGCCGCGCATTCCGGGAGGACGGGTCGCGGTAAGACTATCCCGCATAAATCAGAACTTCAGGTCGGAGATTCCAGAGCTCTGTTTACATTCCTTCCATAGCCCACTGAATGTCGTGCCTTCTCGGAACGAACATTACTCTACCCCGCTGTTTATACCGGTCCTACTAGTCGCGGTAAGACCCTCCCGCGTGAATCAGAACTCAAGTTCGGTGGGTCCAGAGTTCTGTTCTGAATTCTTCCACGGCCCGATGAATGTCGTGCCTTGTCGGAACAAACATTACGCTATGGCGCCACCTATACCGGGTGGACGCTTCAGGGTAAGACCATCCCGCATGAATCAGAAATCAATTTCGGTGGGTCCAGAGTTCCCTTCTGAATCCTTTCACAGCTAGATGAATGTCGTGCCTTGTAGGAAAGAACATCACGGTGCCCCTCCGCCTATACCTGGCGGACGTGTCGCGGTAAGACCATCCCGCATGAATCAGAACTCAAGTTCGGTGGGTCCAGGGTTCTGTTATGAATCCTTCCACAGCCCGATGAATGCCTTGCCTTGTAGGAACGAAAGTTACGCTTCCCCGCCACATATACCGAGCGGACGGGTCGCGGTAAGACCATCCCGCATAAATCAGAACTCAATGTTGGTGATTCCAGAGCTCTGTTTATAATCCTTCCATAGCCTACTGAATGTCGATCCTTCTCGGAACGAACATTACGCTACCCCGCTGTTTATACCGGTCGGACTAGTCGCGGTAAGACCATCCCACATGAATCAGAACACAAAATCGGTGGGCTCAGAGTTCGATTCTGAATTCTTCCACGGCCCGATGAATGTCGTACCTTGTCGAAACGAACATTACGCTACGGTGCCGCATATACTGGGCGGACGAGTTATGGTAAGACCATCCCGCATGCATTAGAACGCCCGCACGTTGGGTCCAGAGTTCTGTTAATAATCCTATATACATGCATTTAGTTGTTGTTCGGATAGTCAATAGACGGGAAAACCAGATAGATGTTGATAATTTTAAATGAAACCTTATGGAATTTCAAATATTAGTAATAAAGTTCTAAGTTTTTACTTCTATCGGCGGTCTCTATAACTGCCAATTTTTTCTCTCGAGGAGACTAAAATTTCCAAACAATTTGTAATTGAATTTGACTTTGAAATTCAGCGTTAGTAAATACTTATAAGGACGCTAAACAAATATAATTTCTGCCGTCTATCAGAAATCGTATGTTACAGATGTCCAAAAATGAGCTTGAGAACTGAAAAGAGAAGAGGGGGAGGGGGTACATACGGTGGGTTTTACCGACCGAGCAAGAAGAAAAAATTATGCAGCGCTCAAAAACATAATCATTTGTATATCAAATCTATTTTATTCAATAATCCGTGGGACAGAGGGTGGGGTTAGCGCTGTTTTTCCGATTATCTGCGTATTACTTCAAAAGTGACGTTAGATCAGATACATACATACATTTAGGTCAGCTACATGATTGTATTTTAACAAACGCTTGAACAGAAATGCCATTAAAATAAACTTTGTCACTCGGAAATTAATGGGCGAAATAGAGAATACTATCCTCCAAGGAAGTATTACATTATTTATTTCACACAAAGCTTTATTTGGAATCCCGTTAGTTCGAATGTTAAGGACGCTGTTATAACCACGATTTTTTAAAATTAAAATAAGAAAAAGAACTTGGTCAGAAAAATTCTTATTTTTTTTACAAAACAAATTATAAAAGAAATTACACACATTACTAATTAAAAATCGTACAAAACAAGAGAGTCTCCCCGCATGCATCAGAACGCAAGGTTGGTGGGTCCAGAGTTCTATTCTGAATCCTTTCACAGCTAGATGAATGTCGTGCCTTGTAGGCAACAACATTACGCTGCCCCTCCGCCTATACCGGGCGGACGGGTCTTGGTAAGACCATCCCGCGTGAATCAGAACTCAAGGCCGGTGGGTTCAGAGTTCTATTCTAAATATTTCACAGACCGATGAATGTCGTGCCTTGTCGGAACGAACATAACGCTACCCCTCCGCTTATACCGGGCGGACGGGTCTCGGTAAGACCATCCCGCGTGAATCAGAACTCAAGGTCGGTGGGTCCAGAGATCTATTCTGAATCCTTTCACAGCCCGATGAATGTCGTGCCTTGTCGGAACGAACATTACGCTACCCCTCCGCTTATACCGGGCGGACGGGTTACGGTAAGACCATGCCGCATGCAACAGAACGCAAGGTCGATGGGTCCAGAGTTCTGTTCTGAATCCTATAAACATGCATTTAGTTGTTGCTCGGAGTGTCAATAGATGTGAAAACCATATAGATGTTGATAATTTTTTTTCAAACATTATGGAATTTCAAATAATAATACTAAATGTTCTAAGTATTCACTTCTATCGGCAGTCTCTATGACTGCCAATTTTAATCACGAGGAGATTAAAATTTTCCAAACTATTTGTAATTGAATTTGTCTTTGAAATTCAGCGTTACTAAATACTTATAAGAAAGCTAAAACAAATATAATTTCTGCCGTCTATGAGAAATATTATGTTACACATGTCCAAAAATGAGCTTGAGAACTAAAAAAAAGAGGGCGGGCCGGTACATACGGTGGGTTTTACCGACCGAGCGAGGAAAAAAGTTATGCAGCGCTCAAAAACATCATTATTTGTATATCAAATCTAATATAATCAATAATATTTATGACAGGGGGGTGGGGTTTAGCACTCTTTCTCCGATTATTTGCGTATTACTTCAAAAGTAACGTCAGATCTGATGCATACATACATTTAGTTCAGCTACATGATTGAATTTTAAGAAACGCTTGAACAAAAATGAGCATAAAATAAACTTTGTCATTCGGAAATTAATTGGCGAAAAAGAGAATACTATCCTCCAATGAAGTATTACATTATTTCTTTCACACATAGCTTTTTTTGGAATCCCGTTCGTTCGAAAGTTAAGGACGCTGTCCAAACAACATTTTTTTTCTTATTAAAATAAGAAAAATAACTAATCCAGGAAAATTCTTATTTTTTTTTTACAAAATTTATTATAAAAGAAATTACAGACATTACTATATAAAAATTGTACACAAAACAAGAGAGTCTTCCCGCATGCATCAGAACGCAGGGTTGGTGGGTCCAGAGTTCTGTTCTGAAACCTTCCACAGCCCGATGAATGTCGTGCCTTGTCGGAAAGAATGTTACGCTACGCCGCCGCATATACCGGTCGGACTAGTCGCGGTAACACCATCCCGCATGAATCAGAACTCAAGGTCGGTGGGTCCAGAGTTCTATTCTGAATCCTTTCACAGCCCGATGAATGTCATGCCTTGACGGAACGAACATTACGCTACCCCTCCGCCTATACTTGGCCGACGGTTCTTGGTAAGACCATACCGCGTGAATCAGAACTCAAGGTCTGTGCGTCCAGAGTTCCATTCTGAATACTTTCACAGCCAGATGAATGCCGTGCCTAGTCGGAACGAAAATTACGCTACCCCTCCGCCTATACCAGGCGGACGGGTCTCGGTAAGGCCATCCCGCATGAATCAGAAATCAAGGTAGGTGGGTCCAGAGTTCCACTCTGAATCCTTTCACAGCCCGATGAATGTCGTTCCTAGTCGGAACGAAAATTACGCTACCCCTCCACCTATAGCGGATGTACGGGTCTCGGTAAGACCATCCCGCGTGAAGCAGAACTCAAGTTCGGTGGGTCCAGAGTTCCCTTCTGATTCCTTTCACAGCTAGATGAATGTCGTGCCTTGTAGGAAAGAATATTACTCTGCCCCTCCGCCTATTCCTGGCGGACGTGTCGCGGTAAGACCATCCCGCATGAATCAGAACTCAAGATCGGTGGGTCCAGGGTTCTGTTATGAATCCTTCCACAGCCCGATGAATGCCTTGCCTTGTAGGAACGAACGTTACGCTTCCCCGCCACATATACCGAGCGGACGGGTCGCGGTAAGACCATCCCGCATAAATCAGATTTTAAGGTTGGTGGTTCCAGAGCTCTGTTTATAATCCTTCCATAGCCTACTGAATGTCGTGCCTTGTCGAAACGAACATTACGCTACCCCTCCGCCTATACCGGGCGGACGGGTCTCGGTAAGACCATCCCGCATGAATCAGAACGCAAGGTCGGTGGGTCCAGCGTACTGTTATAAATCCTTCCACAGCTCGACTAATGTCGTGCCTTGTCGGAACGAACATGAAGTTACACCGCCGCGCATTCCGGGAGGACGGGTCGCGGTAAGACTATCCCGCATAAATCAGAACGTAAGGTCGGTGGTTCCAGAGCTCTGTTTATATTCCTTCCATAGCCCACTGAATGTCGTGCCTTCTCGGAACGAACATTGCGCTACCCCGCTGTTTATACCGGTCGGACTAGTCGCGGTAAGACCATACCACATGAATCAGAACACAAGGTCGGTGGGCTCAGAGTTCTATTCTGAATTCTTCCTCGGCCCGATGAATGTCGTGCCTTGTCGGAACGAACATTACGCTACGGCACCACCTATACCGGGTGGACGCGTCACGGTAAGACCATCCCGCATGAATCAGAAATCAATTTCGGTGGGTCCAGAGTTCCCTTCTGAATCCTTTCACAGCTAGATGAATGTCGTACCTTGTAGGAAAGAACATTACGCTACCCCTCCGCCTATACCGGGCGGACGGGTCTCGGTAAGGCCATCCCGCATGAATCAGAAATCAAGGTTGGTGGGTCCAGAGTTCTATTCTGAATTCTTCCACGGCCCGATGAATGTCGTGCCTTGTCGAAACGAACATTACGCTACGGAGCCGCATATTCTGGGCGGACGAGTTTTGGTAAGACCATCCCGCATGCATTAGAACGCCCGCTCGTTGGGTCCGGAGTTCTGTTCATAATCCTATAAACATGCATTTAGTTGTTGCTCGGATTGTCAATAGACGTGAAAACCAGATAGATGTTGATAATTTTAAATGAAACCTTATGGAATTTCAAATATTAGTAATAAAGTTCTAAGTTTTCACTTCTATCGGCGGTCTCTATAACCGCCAATTTTTTTTCTCGAGGAGACTAAAATTTTCCAAACCATTTGTAATTCAATTTGACTTTGAAATTCAGCGTTAGTAAATACTTATAAGGACGCTAAACAAATATAATTTCTGCCGTCTATCAGATATCGTATGTTACAGATGTCCAAAATTGAGCTTGAGAACTGAAAAGAGAAGAGGGGGAGGGGGTACATACGGTGGGTTTTAGCGACCAGGCAAGAAGAAAAAATTATGCAGCGCTCAAAAACATAATCATTTGTATATCAAATTTATTTTATTCACTATTCCGTGGGACAGGGGTGGGGTTTAGCACTGTTTGTCCGATTATCTGCGTATTACTTCAAAAGTGACGTTAGATCAGATACATACATACATTTAGGTCAGCTACATGATTGTATTTTAACAAACGCTTGAACAGAAATGCCATTAAAATAAACTTTGTCACTCGGAAATTAATGGGCGAAATAGAGAATACTATCCTCCAAGGAAGTATTACATTATTTATTTCACACAAAGCTTTATTTGGAATCCCGTTAGTTCGAATGTTAAGGACGCTGTTATAACCACGATTTTTTAAAATTAAAATAAGAAAAAGGACTTGGTCAGAAAAATTCTTATTTTTTTTACAAAACAAATTATAAAAGAAATTACACACATTACTAATTAAAAATCGTACAAAACAAGAGAGTCTCCCCGCATGCATCAGAACTCAAGGCCGGTGTGTTCAGAGTTCTATTCTAAATACATTCACAGACCGATGAATGTCGTGCCTTGTCGGAACGAGCATAACGCAACCCCTCCCCTTATACCGGGCAGACGGGTCTCGGTAAGACCATCCCGCGTGAATCAGAACTCAAGGTCGGTGGGTCCAGAGATCTATTCTTAATCCTTTCACAGCCCGATGAATGTCGTACCTTGTCGGAAAGAACATTACGTTACGGCGCCGCATATACCGGGCGGATGGGTTAAGGTAAGACCATGCCGCATGCAACAGAACGCAAGGTCGATGGGTCCAGAGTTCTGTTCTGAATCCTATAAACATGCATTTAGTTGTTGCTCGGAGTGTCAATAGATGGGAAAACCATATCGATGTTGATAATTTTCATTCAAATATTATGGAACTTCAAATACTAACACTAAATGTTCTAAGTATTCACTTCTATCGGCAGTCTCTATAACTGCCAATTTTAATTACGAGGAGATTAAAATTTTCCAAACTATTTGTAATTGAATTTGTCTTTGAAATTCAGCGTTACTAAATACTTATAAGAAAGCTACAACAAATATAATTTCTGCCGTCTATGAGAAATCGTATGTTACACATGTCCAAAAAGGAGCTTGAGAACTAAAAAAAAGAGGGCGGGCCGGTACATACGGTGGGTTTTACCGACCGAGCGAGGAAAAAAATTATGCAGCGCTCAAAAACATCATTATTTGTATATCAAATCTAATTTATTCAATAATATTTATGACAGGGGTGAGGTGGGGTTTAGCACTCTTTCTCCGATTATTTGCGTATTACTTCAAAAGTAACGTCAGATCTGATGCATACATACATTTAGTTCAGCCTCATGATTGCATTTTAAGAAACGCTTGAACAAAAATGAGCATAAAATAAACTTTGTCACTCGGAAATTAATGGGCGAAATAGAGAATACTATCCTCCAAGGAAGTATTACATTATTTCTTTCACACATAGCTTTATTTGGAATCCCGTTCGTTCGAAAGTTAAGGACGCTGTCCAATCAACGATTTTTCTTAATTAAAATAAGAAAAATAACTTATCAAGGAAAATTCTTATTTTTTTTTTACAAAACTAATTATAAAAGACATTACAGACTTTACTATTTATAAATTGTACACACACACACACACAAAACAAGAGAGTCTTCCCGCATGCATCAGAACGCAGGGTAGGTGGGTCCAGAGTTCTGTTCTGAAACCTTCCACAGCCCGATGAATGTCGTGCCTTGTCGGAAAGAATGTTACGCTACGCCGCCGCATATACCGGGTGGACAAGTCTCGGTATGAACATACCGCATGAATCAAAACGCAAAATGGGTGGGTCCAGGGCTCGGTTCTGAATCCTTTCATAGCTCGATGAATGCCGTGCCTTGTAGGAACAAACATTACGCTTACCCGCTGCATATATCAGGCGTACGGGTCACGGTAAAACCATCCCTCATGCATCAGAACGCAAGGTCGGTGGGTCCAGGGTACTGTTATAAATCCTTCCACAGCTCGACTAATGTCGTGCCTTGTCGGAACGAACATGAAGTTACACCGCCGCGCATTCCGGGAGGACGGGTCGCGGTAAGACTATCCCGCATAAATCAGAACTTAAGGTCGGAGGTTCCAGAGATCTGTTTACATTCCTTTCATAGCCCACTGAATGTCGTGCCTTCTCGGAACGAACATTACGCTACCCCGCTGTTTATACCGGTCGGACTAGTCGCGGTAAGACCATCCCGCGTGAATCAGAACTCAAGTTCGGTGGGTCCAGAGTTCTGTTCTGAATACTTCCACAGCCCGATGAATGTCGTGCCTTGTCGGAACAAACATTACGCTATGGCTCCACCTATACCGGGTGGACGCTTCAGGGTAAGACCATCCCGCATGAATCAGAAATCAATTTCGGTGGGTCCAGAGTTCCCTTCTGAATCCTTTCACAGCTAGATGAATGTCGTACCTTGTAGGAAAGAACATTACGCTGCCCCTCCGCCTATACCGGGCGGACGTGTCGCGGTAAGACCATCCCGCATGAATCAGAACTCAAGATCGGTGGGTCCAGGGTTCTGTTATGAATCCTTCCACAGCCCGATGAATGCCTTGCCTTGTAGGAACGAACGTTACGCTTCCCCGCCACATATACCGAGCGGACGGGTCGCGGTAAGACCATCCCGCATAAATCAGAACTCAAGGTTGGTGGTTCCATAGCTCTGTTTATAATCCTTCCATAGCCTACTGAATGTCGTGCCTTCTCGGAACGAACATTACGCTACCCCGCTGTTTATACCGGTCGGACTAGTCGCGGTAAGACCATCCCACATGAATCAGAACACAAAATCGGTGGGCTCAGAGTTCGATTCTGAATTCTTCCACGGCCCGATGAATGTCGTACCTTGTCGAAACGAACATTACGCTACGGTGCCGCATATACTGGGCGGACGAGTTATGGTAAGACCATCCCGCATGCATTAGAACGCCCGCACGTTGGGTCCAGAGTTCTGTTAATAATCCTATATACATGCATTTAGTTGTTGTTCGGATAGTCAATAGACGGGAAAACCAGATAGATGTTGATAATTTTAAATGAAACCTTATGGAATTTCAAATATTAGTAATAAAGTTCTAAGTTTTTACTTCTATCGGCGGTCTCTATAACTGCCAATTTTTTCTCTCGAGGAGACTAAAATTTTCCAAACCATTTGTAATTGAATTTGACTTTGAAATTCAGCGTTAGTAAATACTTATAAGGACGCTAAACAAATATAATTTCTGCCGTCTATCAGAAATCGTATGTTACGGATGTCCAAAAATGAGCTTGAGAACTGAAAAGAGAAGAGGGGCAGGGGGTACATACGGTGGGTTTTACCGACCGAGCAAGAAGAAAAAATTATGCAGCGCTCAAAAACATAATCATTTGTATATCAAATCTATTTTATTCAATAATCCGTGGGACAGAGGGTGGGGTTAGCACTGTTTTTCCGATTATCTGCGTATTACTTCAAAAGTGACGTTAGATCAGATACATACATACATTTAGGTCAGCTACTTGATTGTATTTTAACAAACGCTTGAACAGAAATGCCATTAAAATAAACTTTGTCACTCGGAAATTAATGGGCGAAATAGAGAATACTATCCTCCAATGAAGTATTACATTATTTATTTCACAAAGCTTAATTTGGAATCCCGTTAGTTCGAATATTAAGGACGCTGTTATAACCACGATTTTTTAAAATTAAAATAAGAAAAAGGACTTGGTCAGAAAAATTCTTATTTTTTTTACAAAACAAATTATAAAAGAAATTACACACATTACTAATTAAAAATCGTACAAAACAAGAGAGTCTCCCCGCATGCATCAGAACGCAAGATTGGTGGGTCCAGAGTTCTATTCTGAATCCTTTCACAGCCCGATGAATGTCGTGCCTTGTCGGAACGAACATTACGCTACCCCTCCGCCTATACCGGGCGGACGGGTCTTGGTAAGACCATCCCGCGCGAATCAGAACTCAAGGCCGGTGGGTTCAGAGTTCTATTCTAAATACTTTCACAGACCGATGAATGTCGTGCCTTGTCGGAACGAACATAACGCTACCCCTCCGCTTATACCGGGCGGACGGGTCTCGGTAAGACCATCCCGCGTGAATCAGAACTCAAGGTCGGTGGGTCCAGAGATCTATTCTGAATCCTTTCACAGCCCGATGAATGTCGTACCTTGTCGGAACGAACATTACGCTACCCCTCCGCTTATACCGGGCGGACGGGTTACGGTAAGACCATGCCGCATGCAACAGAACGCAAGGTCGATGGGTCCAGAGTTCTGTTCTGAATCCTATAAACATGCATTTAGTTGTTGCTCGGAGTGTCAATAGATGTGAAAACCATATAGATGTTGATAATTTTCATTCAAACATTATGGAATTTCAAATACTAATACTAAATGTTCTAAGTATTCACTTCTATCGGCAGTCTCTATAACTGCCAATTTTAATCACGAGGAGATTAAAATTTTCCAAACTATTTGTAATTGAATTTGTCTTTGAAATTCAGCGTTACTAAATACTTATAAGAAAGCTACAACAAATATAATTTCTGCCGTCTATGAGAAATCGTATGTTACACATGTCCAAAAATGAGCTTGAGAACTATAAAAAAGAGGGCGGGCCTGCACATACCGACCGACCGAGCGAGGAAAAAAATTATGCAGCGCTCAAAAACATAATTATTTGTATATCAAATCTAATTTATTCAATAATATTTATGACAGGGGGTGGGGTTTAGCACTCTTTCTCCGATTATTTGCGTATTACTTCAAAAGTAACGTCAGATCTGATGCATACATACATTTAGTTCAGCTACATGATTGAATTTTAAGAAACGCTTGAAAAAAAATGAGCATAAAATAAACTTTGTCACTCGGAAATTAATTGGCGAAATAGAGAATACTATCCTCCAATGAAGTATTACCTTATTTCTTTCACACATAGCTTTATTTGGAATCCTGTTCGTTCGAAAGTTAAGGACGCTGTCCAAACAACATTTTTTTCTTATTAAAATAAGAAAAATAACTAATCCAGGAAAATTCTTATTTTTTTTTTACAAAATTTATTATAAAAGAAATTACAGACATTACTATATAAAAATTGTACACACACAAAACAAGATAGTCTTCCCGCATGCATCAGAACGCAGGGTTGGTGGGTCCAGAGTTCTGTTCTGAACCCTTCCACACCCCAATGAATGTCGTGCCTTGTCGGAAAGAGTGTTACGCTACGTCGCCGCATATACCGGTCGGACTAGTCGCGGTAACACCATCCCGCGTGAATCAGAACTCAAGGTCGGTGGGTCCAGAGTTCCATTCTGAATCCTTTCACAGCCCGATGAATGTCATGCCTTGACGGAACGAACATTACGCTACCCCTCCGCCTATACTTGGCCGACGGTTCTTGGTAAGACCATACCGCGTGAATCAGAACTCAAGGTCTGTGCGTCCAGAGTTCCATTCTGAATACTTTCACAGCCAGATGAATGTCGTGCCTTGTCGGAACGAAAATTACGCTACCCCTCCGCCTATACCGGGCGGACGGGTCTCGGTAAGGCCATCCCGCGTGAATCAGAAATCAAGGTCGGTGGGTCCAGAGTTCCATTCTGAATCCTTTCACAGCCCGATGAATGTCGTTCCTTGTCGGAACGAACATTACGCTACCCCTCCACCTATACCGGGTGTACGGGTCTCGGTAAGACCATCCCGCGTGAAGCAGAACTCAAGTTCGGTGGGTCCAGAGTTCCATTCTGAGTTCCTTTCACAGCTAGATGAATGTCGTGCCTTGTAGGAAAGAACATTACTCTTGCCCCTCCGCCTATTCCTGGCGGACGTGTCGCGGTAAGACCATCCCGCGTGAATCAGAACTCAAGATCGGTGGGTCCAGGGTTCTGTTATGAATCCTTCCACAGCCCGATGAATGCCTTGCCTTGTAGGAACGAACGTTACGCTTCCCCGCCACATATACCGAGCGGACGGGTCGCGGTAAGACCATCCCGCATAAATCAGATTTTAAGGTTGGTGGTTCCAGAGCTCTGTTTATAATCCTTCCATAGCCTACTGAATGTCGTGCCTTGTCGAAACGAACATTACGCTACCCCTCCGCCTATACCGGGCGGACGGGTCTCGGTAAGACCATCCCGCATGAATCAGAACGCAAGGTCGGTGGGTCCAGCGTACTGTTATAAATCCTTCCACAGCTCGACTAATGTCGTGCCTTGTCGGAACGAACATGAAGCTACACCGCCGCGCATTCCGGGAGGACGGGTCGCGGTAAGACTATCCCGCATAAATCAGAACTTAAGGTCGGAGGTTCCAGAGCTCTGTTTATATTCCTTCCATAGCCCACTGAATGTCGTGCCTTCTCGGAAAGAACATTGCGCTACCCCGCTGTTTATACCGGTCGGACTAGTCGCGGTAAGACCATCCCACATGAATCAGAACACAAGGTCGGTGGGCTCAGAGTTCTATTCTGAATTCTTCCTCGGCCCGATGAATGTCGTGCCTTGTCGGAACGAACATTACGCTACGGCGCCACCTATACCGGGTGGACGCGTCACGGTAAGACCATCCCGCATGAATCAGAAATCAATTTCGGTGGGTCCAGAGTTCCCTTCTGAATCCTTTCACAGCTAGATGAATGTCGTACCTTGTAGGAAAGAACATTACGCTACCCCTCCGCCTATACCGGGCGGACGGGTCTCGGTAAGGCCATCCCGCATGAATCAGAAATCAAGGTTGGTGGGTCCAGAGTTCTATTCTGAATTCTTCCACGGCCCGATGAATGTCGTGCCTTGTCGAAACGAACATTACGCTACGGAGCCGCATATTCTGGGCGGACGAGTTTTGGTAAGACCATCCCGCATGCATTAGAACGCCCGCTCGTTGGGTCCGGAGTTCTGTTCATAATCCTATAAACATGCATTTAGTTGTTGCTCGGATTGTCAATAGACGTGAAAACCAGATAGATGTTGATAATTTTAAATGAAACCTTATGGAATTTCAAATATTAGTAATAAAGTTCTAAGTTTTCACTTCTATCGGCGGTCTCTATAACCGCCAATTTTTTTTTTTCTCGAGGAGACTAAAATTTTCCAAACCATTTGTAATTCAATTTGACTTTGAAATTCAGCGTTAGTAAATACTTATAAGGACGCTAAACAAATATAATTTTCTGCCGTCTACCAGATATCGTATGTTACAGATGTCCAAAATTGAGCTTGAGAACTGAAAGAGAAGAGGGGAGGGGGTACATACGGTGGTTTTAGCGACCAGGCAAGAAGAAAAAATTATGCAGCGCTCAAAAACATAATCATTTGTATATCAAATTTATTTTATTCACTATTCCGTGGGACAGGGGTGGGGTTTAGCACTGTTTGTCCGATTATCTGCGTATTACTTCAAAAGTGACGTTAGATTAGATACATACATACATTTAGGTCAGCTACATGATTGTATTTTAACAAACGCTTGAACAGAAATGCCATTAAAATAAACTTTGTCACTCGGAAATTAATGGGCGAAATAGAGAATACTATCCTCCAAGGAAGTAATACATTATTTATTTCACACAAAGCTTTATTTGGAATCCAGTTAGTTCGAATGTTAAGGACGCTGTTATAACCACGATTTTTTTAAATTAAAATAAGAAAAAGGACTTGGTCAGAAAAAATTCTTATTTTTTTTTACAAAACAAATTATAAAAGAAATTACACACATTACTAATTAAAAATCCTTCAAAACAAGAGAGTCTCCCGCATGCATCAGAACTCAAGGCCGGTGTGTTCAGAGTTCTATTCTAAATACTTTCACAGACCGATGAATGTCGTGCCT